>CAKZFB020000002.1:0-92494 GCA_936432065.2 Rutpela maculata | reverse complement strand
ACTTCTGAACACTCAGATCAGCACCTTATAGACAGAGAGCTGCCGCTGCCTATATGTTTTTGTGGCAGGTAATGGGACTGTCTGCTGACCATAAAATATCATTGTTGGTAGTTCCCCAAGTCGCCTAGTCAGGGTTTTCGAATTTCTATGTGGCAACTTCCCGGGGGGGGGCTTTGAAGTACAGTCGGTTTGTGACAGGTCCGGTAACTGTCTGCCGTTTTGATATATCGGTAGATATGATCCTGGACATACCTCCTGCAAAATTTGACCCTCGAAGTGATTGCGATCCAGGAATATGTCCGAAAAAACATCATTTTGGAATTTTGCCGGATACGACTTTTACATTAATGAGATGACAGTTCCGGTAACTGCTTAAAACCTTGTTAACTATCTTGAGGCTCACGAGAGGGATGGAAAAATATGTTTGGCAGACGCCCATGTGGTTTTGGGCAAGTGTGGCAGCACTTTGAAAAGACCGAAATTTCACAAAATTCTGCAATTTTTGTTAAATATTGAAAAATATGTAATAAAAATGTCTGCTGTTTTTTATTTTCATATAACTAGATGTATTATGAACAAGAAAAACCAAAGAGAAGAAATTTTTATTCGCATAAAATTTTTTTATGCTAAAAAACGAAAAAACATTTTTGGCGCCATATTTGAATTCTTCAATATCTATGAATAACTCACTAATACGATATATATAGAGCTAGTTTATACACAATAAACATATGCAATGGGGTTGTCGTTTACAGTACATACAAATAAACAAAAATATTTAACAAAACTTGCAGAATTTTGTGCAATTTCGGTCTTTTCAAAGTGCTGCCACACTTGTCCAAAACCACTTGCGCGTTTGCCAAACGTATTTTCCCATCCCTCTCGTGAGTCCCAAGACAGCTAACAAGGTTTTGAGCAGTTACCGGACCTGTCACCTCATTCATGTAAAAATCGTATCCGGCAAAACTCCAAAATGATGTTTTTCGGGCATATCTCTGGATCTCAATCACTTGCGAGAGTCAAACTTTGCAGAAGATATGTTCAGGATCATATCTACCGATATATAAAAACGGCAGACAGTTACCGGACCTGTCACAAACCGACTGTACTTCAAAGCCCCAATTAACTGAGAAGTTGCAACGTAGAAGTTCGAAAATCCTGACTAGGCGACTTGAGGCACTACCAACAATGATATTTGATGGTCATCAGACAGTTCCATTACCAGTCGCAAAAACATATAGGCAGCTCTCTGGCTATTAGGACGTGACCTTTTTTGCCCTGTTTAGGGAATAAAATGGTTGATAAACAAAAACTGATACAATAGAATTTTTTTTTTTTTTGAAAAATTGGTTTCAGCGTCTCAAATTTCTTCAGAAAAGTTAGATGAGAACCTTAAGACAATCCTTTTTTTTTCTTTTGTAGACCTGTGTAATTAATATAAACGTAACCTCAAATAAAATGAGGTTAAGCTTATATAAACTATTTGTAAGCTAGTTATTCTAACACGAAATGTTACTGGTATTTATATATGTTATTTTTATAGGATATCAAGTTAACTTTCATTTGTCTGTCTGTCTGTCTGTCTGCATGTCAGTAAGCCTGCGTGTTTGTCTCAATATTTGTTCCGCTATAATCTGGAAATTATTTAACACATTTTAAAGAATAGAGAATATTATTTAGGTATATTAAGAAAATTACAACTTACACACTTTAATATTTATTATGAAATTACCTACTTTCTTTATATTGTTACGGTTGATTTTCACGTTTAATAATGGCCAGAAATTTATGTACTAATTTTCGTCATTTTCCCAAATTTTATTGTACATTTGAGCCTATTGGTACCGTCCTCCGCCAATAGATAATAATAGAGTAACTGGTTGCATAATAGCACTACCTGATGGTTCATGTCGGCCATTGAATGCGTTTTGTTACAGGAAGTACGGGTGAGTGCGTTCAGATTATTCATTAAGAGAGTGCATTGCAAAAACGCCCTTTTAAAGCTTCTACAATGGCTAGTATTGTTGATTAAACCTTCTTTTGGTGGGTAGATTTATGAGGGGACGGCTTTCAGAGTATATTATAATAATATTTGTGGATATAAACGAAGTTAGGAAAATCTATTCTAGTTGTAGGGTACGCCGTGAAGTGGAACTTCTGAACGTACTGTGACGGAAGACAAGAACTTGACATTTTGATAGGGGACATTTCCTTCATCATTTTTCCTTTTGCTGCTATAAGATTGAGTCGTCTAAATACGAATTTTAGCAATATTGTAAGTTTTGCTCCATTTATGGGATTTAGTATTCATCACGATAAGAATAGTCATACTTCCATTTGGTTTTGGGTATCGTTTTGGGGAAATGCAGCTACGGATTTCCGGATAAAGCCAATTTTCAAAGCACGTGGCGTCGTCTGAATGTAAGACTTTGGAGTGCCATTTTGACGGCAAAGGACCTCTTTCAGCCCACGTCACATCTCAGGTACGTCTCTGAAAACCCACTTAAAGTTGAAATAGATTTGTAATTTAGGTTATTTATTTTACTGCAGGGTGTGTGTTTGTTTGTTTGTTTGTTTGTTTGTTTGTTTGTTGTTTGTTTGTTAATTGTTTCTTTGTTGACTATGTTACAAGTATTGGGATCTATTTGTTAGTTTATGGCTATTTGGATTGATACTTTATGATTTTACTTGGATCTGTTACTCGTATTCTACTTGAACTTTTATGTCACATTCTACACTTTACGAGGGACTTCCAGCCTGACTCTGGTTTCAACTTCTAGTCCTGATTTTGGTGTCTAGATGGTGGACTATTGACTGACATCTTGTGCATGTATGGTACTGGTGATCTCGGCACGTTACCTTAGACTTCACGTAGATGGTCTACCAACTGCGGCTGTTATCACCTAGAATTACGCTACCCTGGTAGGACGGGAAAAGGTATTCAGACACTACCAAAGGTAAGCGGAATCATATTCTCTTAACGAGGGATCCGGTACATCAACTCAACGTCCACGGGACAGTAAAATAAATTTTCAAGGAATATTGGTAATATTTTGCTCGTAACGTAAATCTCAGTAACATTTTAGATTTCAGTAATATTTGATATATTTTGTGTATCGTTACTTCACTAACTGAATAGTTTTGCCTTATTTTACAAATAGATGTCAATAATTTTAAGTAATTTTATGTTTTACCGTACTTGTAGTTATGGCATATGACCTTTTGTACATTTATCAAGGATTTATTATTTTGTAAGATATTTTGTGTATATTAGGTTAAGCGTGTGGGCCCCACTTATTAGTTCACTTATTAGGGTATATTGTGATACTTGTACTGCGTACTGAGTTAGAAAAGATGTCAAACAAAAAAGCTAGTTGAATATCTTGACTGCTCCTAGTTGTTTCATTCTCGCAGCTCTTATGCATATCAAAAAAATATTTAAATGACTATGTTTCATATGGTGAAATTCATAAACGCGATACTAGGCATAGGAATGAGATTCGTTTAGATTTTACTAGGTTAGAAAAAAGTCGAAATGCAACAATTTATTATGGCTCAAAATTCTTGTCTTCAAGTTGCCACTCAATATCAGGATATTGCCGGAAAATAAGTTCCATTATAATATTAAACAAATTCTGCTGAAGGGAGCATACTATTCATTTTATGAGTATTTATATGATGTTACTATGTGTTAAATTATTTTCAATGTTTGTTTACCATTGTATGTTGTAGTATACAATATTTGTACTTCTGTCTGATGTCATATATATATATATACAATATTTGTAATTTTGACTTATGTAAAACCATTGGGTCTGAACATGAATAAATTATTTATTTATTTATATCTGTTTTTCTAAGACCTAGATTTTTTTTATCACCACCACCAGTCTTAAAAGTCACTTTTTAATTGAAAATCAATACAAGTTTACCATATATTTTAATTTGGAAGCATTTTTTTACATTTAATTAATATTAATAGTCATTGAACAATTAGAAATGGCAATTCCGTGAACAGTGCTACTTAGGGTAGTTGTAGTTGAAATGTCTGTATTGCATGTAGCAGTAACGGAATCAATGTTATTCGCCAAAGTTGTGGAAACAATTTGGCACACAATGCTGTTCTTATTTTCTAACAACTTTTATATGTAACCTCCGCTAACATACTGTAACATCCCCAAAGTCTCTTAATAAGAGTAAGATTAGCACCAATGTTTGCCAACAAGCTGATTAAAATAGACGGAAGCAGTGTCCAATATAAAATCGAGAATCTGACAAATTCAAAAATTCTGTAATACCAGCGGCCATCCTCCTAAAGGTATTGATTGCATCTGGAGTGTCACACTCGTTATTCATAGATTTAATGAAAGATCTTTGATGGTTAGACGGGCCAAGCGAATTTTAACGTGAAATTTAAATCCACATTTTTTTAAGAAAGAGAATAGATATCAATATGCTGTTTTCAGGATTTAAGAGATAATTTTTTTGTGAAACAGCGAGTTTGCCTGATTCTTTTATTTTGAAGCACGTCACTATCTACAAGGTGTCAAAGAAAAGTATGTTTTCTTTACCAAACTTTATAACTACCGATACTCCACAAAGATTTTTTGATATTTTTTTTATACGCAATTTTTAATCACTGGTTTTTAGGGAAAAACTGATTTCTCAAATTTTTGATATCTCTCTTATTTTATAAGATACCGATTTTTTTTTTCTAAAAACCTATAACTCTTCATTTATTTGCCGTTAGCCTTTACTATGTTTTATAAGAGTTGATCGTTGCAGGTTTTTATAATATCTTATGACGTCTCCTTTAAAATAATAATAATAGTAATAATAAAAAATGCATTTTTTTGTGCTTTCAGTTCATGGTGAATAAATATCTTTTTCCATGCTAATACACATTTTATTTTTATTGCTCCATAAAAAGTTTCCCCCTCCCTTTTTTTTAGTTGAAATTTTATGTAATAATAGTGCTTATAAAAATAGATAAATATATATTTTTTCTTATTGTTCATTTAGATTCTATTTTATTCCATTAAAAAGACATACATACCATTTTTCGCATATTTTTAGTGTGAAAATACATGAACAAAATTTGGAAATAATGTTTTTTGAATGTATGGGTAAAGCCATTTAGTCCCGTTATATGTATGCCAAATTTCAACTTGATATCTTTAACCGTGCCAGAGACACTTGGGTTTCCGATTTTTATGTATTGATATAGAAAACCCAAAACAGGTCCCCAATCCGTTCTCAAAACTTCGAATTATGGCAGTATAGTTTGGGCAAACCCAAACTATACTGCCATAATTCTTCCCGGCATCAGGTTCCAAATATACCGATAACTGTGGTAACTTCAGCATAAGATACTTAAATTTTTTAGATTCGTAAACTTTACCATTTCGTTTCAAAAATGTAATAATATTTTAATGTTTGTGTATGTCTTGATTGTTCATTGAGTTGGTCGTCGATTTTATAATGAGTTGACAATTTTCATATCATGGACTTCTTCTTCAAGTACGCTAGAAACACATTCTCGCTGTACTTGATGGAAACACCATTCCAAAAAATGATTGCAGAAATTTCGTACTGCTGCCTGCCTTCACTTCGTAGGTGGCAAATTGCAAGTAGCTCCCTTAGTGGCTTGTTCAGTTTCAGTAGAAATTAGTTTAATTTATTGATTATTATTATTCATTTTACAACATACGCGTAAATCATTTTACCAAACAATTCGAGATTTCTATGTAAACAGGCTATGCAAACAAACTTTCATTAGTTACAGTGATTTTTTTGTATGCTTTGATTGCGAATTTCAAATCAACATACTTTGACATTTTATTATTATTATTATTATCATTATTACAGATATAGAAGAACTGATGAACGAATTCCATTAACTCAAAATATAATACACCATATAAAGTAATGCACTAAAATATATTTTTGTACATTTTGTTGATACCGATTTTGTAAATGTTTTATACGCTAATACTACCTAAAAAAAATATAAATAAATTTAACTAAAATGAATTTGATATGTAATTATCAAGTCCACTTTTGAAACAGAAATGTCAAAGACTCGGTTGCTGATGTAAAACTGTCGAGGTCTGGTGTGATAAAATTCATGAACTTGATTGAAATTATGGTTTCTAAGCAGATAATACAGCTCCACAAAATAAAACAACTGGTCTCTTTCTTGAACTCCATTCATACTTGTTAGCTTTTTTAGTCTACTTTTAATATATTAGACCACAAGCCCATGCTAAATTTTTAGGGGGTCATATGATACCGCTTGAAAAGGTAGATTTTTTGTAGTCCTACAGAAATAAATCACTTTGAGCCCTATGCCGTACATTTTAGGTAGGAAGTGAAAATCGTAACCCAACGGGGGTTGCATTTTTTCAAACGATCCTGTACGGCTTACGTTTATTTGGACTGTATTTATATCTGTGACTCTTAAAAAGAGAATGCCGTACAAAAATAATGGGACAGAAGTACAGGAATAATTTTCGTTTTCCGAAAAGTGACCTCTGTGTACTAAGGTGATACGATACCGTACGGCTTTTATGAAATTTGATTTTTATATTAACAAGGATGAACTTTTTTGCTGTGCCGTACAAATCAGTTGGACCATGGGGTGGTCAAAGCGAGATCAACCCCCTTCCTAGACCTCTATTAAGGCTCAAAGTGATTTATTTCTGTAGGACTACAAAAATTATACCTTTTCAAGCGGTATCATATGACCCCCTAAAAATTTAGCATAGGCTTGTGGTCTATAAGTGTTAAAAGTGATATTATTCGAAAGGATGGTCACCCGTGTTCAAAACTTCCCTTCTCACAGAGTAAAATATAACTTTTAATACTTATAATACAAATTGCTTATTTCATAACAAGTTAGTATAATTACTATTGTCCGCATTGTATTACTTATACAGTTTGCTATTTACGATAGCCCTTAATTATAATAATAACTGGTTGTAAAAGTCTACGCCAAGTTAAAATATAACCAGCAATTTTTATAAAATTTTAATACATAACTAAGATTTTTATTATTCATAATTTTAGATCCTAACTCGAGTCATAAAATAATCAGACGAAGCACATCTAAGGATTGTATGTACTTCTGGCATGAGGCATGAAGAATACAAACAAATGTTCCGGGGTGTGACACAGTTGATATTCTCATCACGTCACCTGGGTAAATAGGCAATCTGTGACTACTCCATGCTACTAGTAATACGTTTAGAGCACAAGGGAATCTAAGGCTACTATCGACATAAGATTTGTACAATACTGTGCTCATGATGCCTCTAAAAGTATAGTCCCACTAGACGTAACAGGGTGGATTGTAAGATATGGATGTTATGCACAGCATTGACTTTAATTGGGTAAAAGAGAAAACAATGAAAATAATCAGCAGTAATATTGCAATAGCGAGTTCAAAACGATTTATTTGACAGTCGCAGCAATCATTTTTCTTAAAATTAACTACTAGGTAAGAGACGAATTTACTAACTAAAATAATTATGAGGTAAATTTGACTAGAAAAGTACAATTACTAGTTGATCTTTTTTTTTTTTCAACGTATGTAAATAACACCAATAAATATAACTCAAATATCATATATTTGATTCAAAAGTAATTTTTACCAATGCAGCGAAGGAAGACTACAAACAAAAATGTACCAATAATCGTCTGAAAGATACATATACATTAAAGCAGTAATAGGTAGTATAATTCGGTAGAGGACCATTTGTTTAACCCTTAACCCGCGACCACGGTCTGAGAGACCGCTATGGAAATTATAAAGTGATGTAACTTACGAATTTTTCATCCACTCGCTGTTAACCCTCACCTACCTTCCAACCAATCATTACTCTACACATGGTATTAACTTTGTAGACTTTAGTGTTCACTAACGGCAATTAGTGGGTGGTTGTATAAATGTGTGTCAGTCTGTGAGACCGTCATCGCCAATAAAGTGATAAAATTTTGTTTAAACTTTCGCTTATTTATTGTCTGCTAAACTAGTAACGTTGACAACGTATTTGTGGTAAGTATATTTTAATTTTATATTATATTTTGTAATATTTTCTCTTAAATATTTTTAGAAAATGGCGTCTAAAAATCGAATTAGGCCAGATGACCCAGGTTTTGAAGAAACCCTTTTGAAATGGCTAAATGAAGAGGAAACTGATTTTGAAGAAGAAAACTTATCAGACACTGAGTCACAAGATAATTCGCCATGTAGAGCGACGCTTTCAAAATCCAAAAATAGAAACGGACTTGAAAATATTGCTGAAACAAGTTTTGGATATAGAAGATAACGACGCTGACGGCGAGGCACCAGAAGATCGCTTGGAAAAAAGAAAAACTTGTCATCTTTCTACCAAAAAAAGTGCAAAACAGCTTACAAATGTATCCGCTGTGAAAGGCCCATATGTTTGATGTGCTCAAGGAAAGTTTGCAAAAACTGCGCTAAGCCCCAAGATTCAGACTAATTTTTGACGTTTATTATTTTATTTTATCTATAGTTACAGACAAAAATGTAGAATATAATTTTATTTTGTACCACTGAAATAAAGCATCTTTGAAATCATTTAAACATTTATAGCCATTCATTTCAGTCCATTGTAAGAATTTATTTTTGACAGTTAGATATTTAGCGGTCTGCCAGACCGGTTCTCCCGTATAAAGCAATTAATTTTCTCCTCGTGGGTTAAGGGTTTTAAATATTTTTTTTTTCTCGAAATTCGTCTAAAATCCTCTTTTCTGAAATAGAACTGGCAGTCTATTATTCTACTCTTCGCAAAAACGAAGAGTATATTGCATTTGATCGACACATTTCTAAAACCGTAAATATCGCTCGTAGAAAAAAAAAAATTAATATCATTGTGTTAGTGAACGAATTCTGAACAACTTTCAAAATTTCCGTCTGTCCGTCCGTCCGTCACGTTTCTTATAAGCACGATAACTTAAGAAAGAAAAGTCCGATTGTATTGAAATTTGTAAAGTAAGTTAGTGTTTTTGAAGAAAATCAGTCAATATATAAGAAAGTTATTAATCATTTAATTTTAAAAAAATATATTTTCTTAATTTTTTTCGCTTGTACTTAAATGGAAATCTTGCGAAATGTTGTCTCTGTAATATATATTTTTTTGTTTATACACTTTACTAATATATATTTCATAAAAATATATCTAATGAGTTGAAATATGGTTCTCGAAAGATATATATTACAGACATTCAATTTTTGTAGTAATATGTGATGGTCCAGTAGCTAAAGTTTTGTCTTGCAATCCAAGGATCGTGTGTTCGAATCCCAGACAGGTTGGATGTTTTTTTTCCATTTTTTTTTTCACAACAAAGTTGGTATCACAAAGTTTAGGATGTCCAAAAACTAACATTATTTACAAGAAAACCGCGAAGAGTATCCTATAGAATGTGTAACAATTATATAAAAAGCTTAGTAAATTGGCGAGTACGTTTTTATTTTTAAATGACATCAGCTTATTTTCAAATATTTTACAGCTGTTTAAACAATCAATTATTATTTATTTTCAACTTTTTTTCAAATTATGCTAGAAAAGTCAAATTTTTTGTAATAGACCTATAACACTTTATATTTTAGATATCTTACTTATATTATCTAATAAACCCTCATTTGTTTAAACAAATTTGCTTTGTTTAAATAATTATGGTTTGTTGAATTATAGACCTAAGGTATGAAAAACATAAAATTGATTAATATTCAAATTTCATATTAGGTATATTTCATATTACAAAAAGAGCTGGCTTTTCTAGCAAAATTTGACGAAAAGTTGAAAATAAATATTAATTTATTGTTTAAACAATGGAAATTATTTCAAAATAAATTGATGTCACTTAAAAGCAGAAAACACGATATCTAAAGAATTTTCGAAAAAAAAATTATGGTAACGAAAATATTGCAACGTTAGATAGATAAATTCTACCTAACTTATCTACCTGATTTTAACTATTTAATCAATTACCATCTTTAATTGCATTTTTAACGACTTTGAGATTAAACTACTGCACATCGTCATCTTTTTTGAACACATTTGAGACAGGCTTCCAAATTAATGTTTTTTTAATAAATATGGATGAAAACAAATAAAAAGGCTAAAAATAAACAGATTATACTTGTAGATATATCAAGTACAACATACTTTTACTCAAGCTATTATTATCATCATTCTTTTACTTTTTTCTTTGAATTAAAAGACATGACTGAAAGTTCATAAAAGCTTTTAAAATCCCATTTCAAAATGATCATTTGTTAGCTAAAACTGCCATTTTGGCAATTCTTTGGCCATTTCTTGAGCATAATATATTGAAAATAATTCATTATCAATTCACATCAATACATACCAATTGGGCGTGAAAATAAATGCATACTTTTTGCATCTGTTTTTTTATTTCTATTATAATTTCTGAGTTATACAATTGCTAATTTATTCATTTAAATTATTTATTTAAGCTATAAAAAAATTAACAGAGTCTTCAACTTCCACAATCGAGCAAAAACAAAAACGATACAAAAGGCTTCATTCAAATCTATTCACACTAATTGGATTTCCACATGAAAATCGTTTACAGACTGGACTATACAGGAAGTTTAAAATATACATTGAACTGAATTTGCGGTTGGTTCCTTGTAAAAAATCTTGTAAACAATTCTAATTGCAAGAAAAATTTTCTTTTTAATGTTTCAAAATAAGTATATTAATAATAATAATAATCATAATAATATTTTATTTCCACATTTAAAATGTAACTGATATACAACAAAATGTAGAATACGTCAGCTCTTAAAAACTAATATATACATGTAAATATAGTAGTAACAAACAATAAAAAAAACACTACAATTGTTAATGAACAAGATTAAAAAAAATTAAATAAATAACATAAACCATGTAAATGTAAAATAGCGAAATATCAGTATTAAACAAAAAATTCGTCTAGGGTATAGCAAACATTATTTATAAAAAAAATTTGAGTTTTATTTTAAAAATCTGAATATTAGGAGTTGATTTAATTTCATCTGTTAAAATTTTGAAACACTTACAGCCATTATATATAAAACCTTTTTGAAACATTGTTGTCCGAAAGGTTGGTTTGAAGCTGCTCCTTATGCCGTGTTTCGTACCCATGGATTGTTCGATTGTTTAAGAACATAGACTTGTATTTATAAACATATGTACAGATCTCCAGTATATAAATACTCACTGAAGTTGAGATTCTAAGATTTTTAAAAGCATTTCTGCAAGTTTCCAAACATTTTAGTCTCGCAATTATGCGTACTGCATATTTTTGTAGAATGAAAACTCTGCTTACTTGTGAGCTATTTCCCCAATTAACTATACCATATTTTAAGCTCGAATGAAAGTTAGCATAATAAAGAGTAAATAGGATATCCGCACTACAATGAAACAAGTGCTTCTCAATTTTCCACACAGTATATGCTGATTCCATTCCATTGTAGATGCATATTTACAGTAATGCCTAACAACATTTTAATGGATTCTGTAGGAAATATTTGAAAATTGTGAGAAATGCAATTTGTCTGGATTTTAATTCAAGCTAAACAGTATTGAAGTGGTCTTACTTTTGTTTAATTAAAATTTGTTTTTGTTTTCATTATAAAATTTTTCAGTGGTAAGTTTTAATCTATCTAAATTATCTTCTACTATAAGAACATTAGTGTCATCAGCATAACAAATTGTCAAAACATTAGGTATTTTATTAAGGTACAGAATTAAATCGTTTGTAAAGAGTATAAAAAGGAAAGGCCCAAGTATAAATCCCTGCGGAACACTCTGTTTTGCCTCTAAACTATTGCTAGATGCACCATTATAAATTTGTACAATTTGTTTCCTGTCCTTTAGATGTGAGTGCCTCTTAGTACATGTCTACAAAGTTGAGCTTTTAATAACTTATTATCAACAGAGTCGAAAGCTCGGGAGAAATCTATAAATAGCCCTAACACATACTTCTTGTTATCTAGTGTTTTCATATTATGTTCTTATGAAAGACACATAATGCTGTTTCGGTACTTCTGTTGTTAGTAAAGCCATGTCGTGAATTGCAGGGCAGGTCATTTAGATACAAAAAAGACGCGAGAGGTTCCTTTATAGCTACTTCAATAAATTTTGACACGCTAGAAATAAGATTCAATGCTCTGTAATTTTCATACATATTTGCGTCTCCTATTTTAAACAGCGGTTGAACTATTGCTAATTTTAGCATCGTCGAAAAATTCCTTTCCCCAGACAGAGATTTATAATATGATCTAACGGACTATAGAGCAAATATACATTTTTTTAGAAGATTATTTTAAATATTATCAAAACCACTGGAGTTTGAGGATTTCAGTTTGTTAATTAGGGACACAACGTCCTGTTCAGGTACAGGAGGTAAAAATCGTGTTTTTGAGAAAAATGGTACATATGATATAAGGAAATTATATTCATTCAAGGAATTATGGTTGTTGGGAAAAGTAGTAAAATGCAAGTTGACACCGTTGGCCACTTCTTAATCTCGCACTTTACCCCATCCACACTACTTGTAGTTATATTCGATAAATTCATATTCTTTCCTTGTATTTTTCTAATAGTGCTCCACATAGCTTTTGATTTGTTATCCGAATTACGGATATTCTCATCGTAATATTCTTTTTAGTCTGCCGAAATTTTAGTCTATACTGTTTATGCAAATTTTTACTTAAATCTTTAAAAATTTTATTTTTAGCAAGATCACTGTAAAGTGTTACTCTGTTTTTTTAATTCAAGTAACTCATCGGTCATCCAATTTTCTTTATTAGATTTTTTATTCAATAAACACCTTTTAATATGGAAACTAATATCAAAGTAATATATTACTGTATCAATAAAATATTCAAATGCAACATTCGGACAATTCAGAATTAAATAAATTATGCCAGCTTTCGTTAAGCAAAAAATTATGAAAAGTTAAGATATCGTCACTAAAATATCTGCGGAGTACATATTCATTTTTAAGAGTCAGATTTAATATTTATACATATAGTCTGGGAGATATGATCAGACGGGTGTAGGTCACAAGTAGAAGCTTACATATGTTTCGGCTTATTAGGCCTTTCCAGGTGTAAATACAAAGATTACTAAACCTATAGAAGTGAATTCTATTATTTATAAAGGTACTAAATATAGACAATTCGTCACCCCAGAATTATCTTGTTCCATATCCATTTTTGAGCCAAAAGAACATTTTTACACCGTTGGAATTGTCAAAATTATTGTATTCTATATCCATAAAAATAACTAATTTAAATTAAGTAACAAAAAAGTTTTTTCTATACATTTATGCTATATCCTCAAATATAATCAACAGGCTAAGAATTATATTGTTCCCTGAAATATATGGGAATTATCTTGTTCTATAAGCCACCTTAGTATATGTTTTGTGCTATATCCGCATCACGTGATTTGACTAAAGACCAATATTATTATGTTCTACATCCATAGTTAAGGTTACTGCGTTAACTAGGCTCCTATATTTTGGACTTTGTGAATCTGAGTGCATAAAATAATATGTGTAATAAAAGTGATACTGTTTATTGCCATTCTTTACCGCCGGAGAAACCATCAGAATGTTCGTCTAGTGCCTGGGAGTAAGTAACATATTTTTTAATATTTCATACCAGTCTAACCTCAAATTTCTCCTGTTTTATGAAAATCATAATAAAAAGTGTGTAACTGCTATAATAATTTTATGTTTTCAACATTTTTGTTATTTGACTGATGCATATTTTTCCTTACTCTTAGTGAACTTGGAAAAGTAATTGATGATGCCGTAGCCAATGAAAATTCTGTGCTTATATCTGAGAATGCCGACAATGACTTTATTGAAAATACACAGTAAGTTTTTTTTTATGATTGCTGATTTAGAAACTGAACTCGAACTTCTTGTTTTCGGTGTAACAATAATAACATTCTCCTTTTGTTACTTTCAGCGACCTTGGGAAAATTTCTGTAAATGATAATCTGATAGAAAATGAACATTTTATGCCTAATTCTGATAATGCTGACAACCCCATGATTGAAAATACACAGTAAGTTTCCATTTTTTTCTATGTCTGATTTATAAACTACTCTCATACTTATTTTCAGTAATAATAGTAATGAAGTTATATTAGAAATAACAGAACATGATAAAGATGGAATAGAAAGTGTCACTGTGTTGAAACAGAATTTAGTTTATATTTCTCACTTTCCTAACGATGCAAACTTCATCTTAAATACTAACGAAAATAAAGATGGTGAAGTTGTGAAAACGAAAAATATAACTACTAACGAAGAACAGATTGAGAATACAGAAAATAGTACAAAAAAGCTAACCCGAAAGCGTTTACGGAACTCGGAAAATTGGAAACAAAATTTGAGAAAAACAAAAAGGCAGCAGGGAGAAGAATATAAAAATGTTAAAGGACTTATCGTTTCAAAACGAAGTGTTCAGAATAAAATGTGCCGGTCAGAAAAATGCTATTTTAAATGTTCACAGAAAATAAGCGACGAAGAGCGAGATTTATTGCACAGAAGTTTTTGGCATTTAACTGATGAAAAGAAATTGCACTTTTATTCGAAGCACATCAAGCGTCATATTGCTCCTCGAAAAAGAACAAAAAATGAAATAAGCAGAAGTGCTATTCTTATGAATTCTTTTTTATAGTATCTGGTGTCAAGATTCGAGTGTGTTAGCAGTACTTTTTAAACACTCTAAATATCTCCAAGCAAAGAGTTTATTACTATTTCAAAAAAAGTCAGGATCCTTCCACTGGCATAGCTAAATCCCCTCTTCAAGGAAAACATCAAAAAAAGGTGATATCTGAATTAAAGAAAGATGAAGTTCGTAATCATATTAAATCTTACCCAGCAGTACCATCTCACTACTGCAGAAAGTCCTCAAATAAACATTATTTGGAAAGGAATTTGAATATGCGTAGAATGTACGAAATGTATGTGGTTGCAACCAAAGAACCTGTAAAATTTAATATTTATGAGCAAATATTCAAAACGGAATTTAATATTTCGTTTTTTAAACCAAAAAAAGACATTTGTGATAAATGTACCGAATATAAACAACTTAAAAAACCTACACCGGAAGAGATTGAAAAATTTAATCGACATATTGATCGTAAAAATATCGGCAACAAAGAAAGAGCCAGTGACCGAAGTAGATATTCAGATGATGAAACTGTTGGTGTTGTGGTTTTTGACTTGCAAAATACATTTTCTCTGCCAAAATCAAACGTATCAGAAAATGTCTATAAAATGAAGCTAGCCTGCTACAATTTTACAGCTCACTTGAATGCAAATAACACTGTCTACAACGCTATCTGGCATGAAGGTTCATCTGGACGTGCAGCAATTCATATTGCAAGTGCACTAATACGTATAGTAAAAGAAATTTTGCAAGATCAGCCACAACTTCGAAAACTTATTTTATGGTCTGATAGCTGTGCGCCACAAAATAAGAACTCAGTGATGTCCTTTGCCCTACAGATGTTTTTATGTTATTTAAAGAACTCCAACTTGGAGATAATTGAACAAAAATTTGGCGAACCAGGTCATGGGAACGTACAAGAAATCGACAATGCACATAGTTGTATTGAGAGGTACATTCGAAATATAGAAATTTGGTCACCTTTGACTGATAAGGTTACTACTACGCATTCCGAAATCTTGGAAACTAAAATTCAAAGTCATTCAAATGAAGCCACAAGACTATCTAAACCATCAGTCTTCATCAGCTAGGTTTACCTATAATCAAATTCCATATACTAAAGTTAAACAGTTGATTTATGAAAAGGCGAACACTCTAAATATTAAATATAGAGAGTCTTTCGAAGGTTCAGTCACTACAGTTAAAATAACGTACTCTAGAAGAATAAACTTAGAAAAAGAAGTTAAGTTGCCAGAGAGTGTCCCGCAAGTTGAACAAAAAATTGTCGCAATATCTGAACCGAAAAAGAAACATTTAGTAGAAATGCTTCCTCAAATGCCCGAAGAGGAAAGAGACTTTTACTATGGTTTGCTGCGAATAAAGAAAAACTAAAATACAAAAAAAAATATTTTTTTAAGGTCAAGTTTCGGAATTAAAATTTATTTTATGTTACTTTCGTATATTTTGATATTTTTGAAAATAAAAATTGGAATAATAAATTTTTGAATTATTCTATACCAACACCTTTTATAATAATTATCTTATTCTATGTCCTTTTATTTTGTTCTATATCCAATAAACAATGATGAAAAACTGCAACTAGCTAAATTTGTTCTATATCCATTTTTTTAAAACTGATTTATGACTATATGCAGACGTTTTATCATATTCAACTTTATAAATCTCATGTAGATTAATTAAATCTACTACTACTACTAATTCAATGTTCATAATGCTATTGCTTAGTAGTATTTTATAGCGAACCTTTGAACACAAAATATCGTTTTACCAACATTTTGTTTATTGGCGTATAGAACATTATAATTCTGGGGTGACGAATTGCAGGTCAAAAGACCGGGTATAAATAATTAACGAAAAAGAGTTCTTAGTACTGTGTCTATTATAGTGGTATTGAAAACATTTAGTTGGTAATTAGTGGTACAAGGATTATTTCTAAGGGATTTTTAATTTCTAACTACTCGAGGCGATCTAAAGGTTTCCCTTTTGTTTCTGCATTACCTTAACTTTTTAAACTTCTTTAATAGTAAAATTTAGTTCATTTCGGAGAGTGAAGAAAATAGTTAATTAAAATTCTTAGATATTAATATCAAAAAACATAATATTATAAATTCCAATAATCATGGAAAATTAAGCTCTCTCTCCCTTTCACAGACTAAGATATAGACTTACAAACTTCCTTTTAGATGAAAATGATTTTAACATTGAATTTAATATTATCAAACAAATTGCAAGAAATATCGGATGCAAGGAGTCTAATAGAAAAGATGGTTTTCTTAATCTTATTCCAAATATTAGTAACAAGTTACCTAATGAATTAAAGAACTTAGGTATGTCTACAATAAACGTAAATAAAACAAATTTAGGGAGTCTACTAGTTAACAATAAAGAAAAAATGAATATATTAAGTAAGTCTGGTATTTATGAAATCAACTGTAGTAACCGTGAGGCAGTTTATAGTAAAAGAACACAAAAAATAAATTTTAAACAATAGTAAAAACAGGGGGATGTCTGCAATAACCATTTTATATATTCTGAAAATGTAAAGCTAATCCATGCAGAAACAAAAGTTGAACGTTTAGATCCTCTCGAGCAATTAGAAATTAAAAGATCCCTTAGCAATAATTCTTGTACCCACTAATGACCAACAAAACTTCTTTAATACTCCTATAATAGACTCAGTACCAAGAACTCTTCATTAATTTATTCATGCCCGATCTTTTAACTTGTAATTTTCTGAATTTAATACACTTAAAAATAGTAGAATTTTGTTTTATAACTTTAGTAAGATTTGTATTTACTCTTGAGAAAGGCCTAATAAGTCGAAACATATGTAGAGCGTCAATATACTTATTTTGAAATATTAAAAAGCAGTTTTTTCTTGTCATTAGAATTGGTTGAAAATATTACGCAATGAAAGGTTCTACAAAATGTAATATTAAAATATCTTCTTCCTCTCTATAACTACTATTTTTATTATTACAAGTCGCCTTAGAGAACTGATTTCCCAGAAAATATTCCATCTACTTTAATTTGTTTTACAGATCCATCTACTTAAATAAACGTTAAAACACCATTTCACCGAACGAGGGGACTATCCAACCCACATTTACAGACAATGGACAGAGATCCAATATCTAAATTAACTGAGCCTAAATGCCTTTTTCAATAATATCCCATTTGATTGAGATTTAAACTCGAAAATCCTATTCGACAATAAGAGATTTAGTTGACTGGATAGGCAGATACATTTAGCGTATCACTGTAAGAATGAAAATAAAGTACTTTTTCCATAAAATAGCTGTTGTCGTATTAAGAAATAAGAATTATTATTTACTTTTTGTGGCGCATTGATTAATTAACGAGAACTACAAATTTTCAGGAGTAGTAAGCCACATAAATGAATGTATTTTTAGATAATTTAAAATGAGAGAAACGAAGGAAACTTATAAAAGCCCCTTATTTTGTCGCTACTATTGTTAATAACTTCTTAATCCGAAATAACCAAAATCAAGAAACCACTAGGGTGGTCCTTATGTTCCGATTGTGCTTCCTTTTTTGGCGCTTCTAGATTGGTTCCTATTAGTATAAAAATGTGTCCTGCAAAATTTGGACTCAATCGGGTAACGGGAAAACGTGCCGCCTTAATTTTGAGAGATCATAGTAAATCCTAATAAGAAGCGATATATGTTTTTTTTTAACGTTTGCACTGACAAGAAGATCTTTAATGTTTGATAACATTTTATTCAGGATAAGTACTCAGTAATTATAATTTTGTTTTTTTTCCTTCATTTTTTGTCAATAAACTATTGTGGTCTGTCATTAATTATGGAGTACCACAAAGATCAATACTGGGACCTTTGGTGTTTCTCATCTACATAAACGATATAACTAACTGCCTTCCAAATAGTGATCTAATTTTATATGCAGATGATACGACTTCTCTGGATGAATATAACAACGGCTTTTAAATTTAATGAATAAAACACAATCAGAGGCCTCCTAATGGATTACAGTAAATCAACTACACCTCAATGAAAGTAAAACTATCAAATGCATATTTACACTAAAACGCTGAAATTTGTAATATTCAACGCCGGCGTCGTGCAATTAGGCTATCACAGGATTAGGGTATCGTGTAGATATAAAACAAAAATTTATTGAATTAAAAATTCATAGTTTCTCCTATGTGTATGCCCTGAAATGTTTACTATGGATTAGAGACAATATGCACCTATTCAACTATCATAATAATCACAACGATACGAGAAATAAAACAATGATTGAAATTTCAGCAAGTAAACAAAAGCAAATACTCTACAAACTATTATGCACCTAAACTATACAATAAACTTCCAAACCATTTTAAATATTACTCGCTAATCAATACAAAAAAGAATAAAAACATACCCTACCAAATATGTAATTTCTGTTATTTGAATGAGATGATTTGTTCATTAATGCGCCTATTTTATTTTATATATTTTATGTCTGTAGATTTTTAAACAGTAGTTTGTTATATGTATTTAGTATTGTTAGTATATTTTCTGTTGAAAGTATTAAAATTTGTGTATTTTTAAACAATAATTTTGCATATAAATATCACGTAATATCTCTGTTTTTTTTTATTTCCATTCGTTTCATACCTTCCCCACTTAATGATTCCTTTTCTGCATCCACTACATGCGAAATAATATCCTCCTTCACATTAAAAAAAAAAATGGGTGAACAAAACTGTATATTTTTTTCATATTTTTCTTCTTCGATAGTTGCGTTAACTGCATGCTAAATATTATCACCCTGTATATTTTTTTATCTTTTTCTTCCTTGATAGACGTATTAACTGCATACGAAATATTATCGTCCTCTGTCATATTAATTTTCTTTTTTTGAGTGACCACCCTGTATATATTTTTCTTCACATATTTCTTCTTTGACAGTTGTGTTAACTCTACATGCGAAATATTATCGTCCTCCGTCACATTTTTTATTTTTTTTTGAGAGACCATCCTGTATTTTTTTCATATTTTTCTTCCTTGACAGTTGTGTTAACTGCATGTCAAATATTACTGTGTTCCGTCCACCCTGTTTATTTTTCAACATAGCTGTATCCCAATTCTTCGTTGGCAGTAGCGTCAACTACCAACCAAATATTATCCTTCTCCGTCAAGTGGTTTTGTAGATATAGCGTCAAGAGACAGAGACTGATGGAATTACATGGCTTTGATTTTCGTTGTCTACATACTCTGAAGATCCGGAGAAATCTCGGAGGGTAATTTTTTCACGATTACAATAACTCCCTTCGGTAAGCGAGGGAATTAATAATATAAAAATAAAAAATTATATTGAACAAAACGCAACAGTATTGCCTTTTTAATAACTGAGATTCCATCATTGATAAATCTAATCCTCTTAAAGGGTTTTGTATAGATAACATGCACTGATTGCCCATTGCACTTTGTCCTACGAAATGGAAAGGAAACTGTGCTTTTTCCCACAAGACTTAACTGCAAAGCACAAAACATAACAGAATTGCAAGTAAAAACCAACAAACTGGTTTAAATTGTATCGAAATTATTTGACAGGATATAAAACGTATATTTGCGAGTACGATTCGGAACATGCTGCTTTTAAATGAAGGTCCCATTTTATAAACTAGTCTTAAAATCTATTAAGGATTTTGAATATTTAAATCAGGTACAATATCAAAGTCTCACTGAAAAAGTAGAAATAACAGTCGAAAACATTGTTTTATAATTTATAGTATTACAAGGGCTTATATAAAAAGGTATGACGTTGAAGGAGAATTTATTATAGATAAAAGGAAACTTTCCACTAGAATGAGGAATCACTTGGATGGATAAAATAAAGTATATGGAATGATAAGACAGAAAAAGACAATCAAATTATTTGTCAAATTGGTACTAGAAAAAATTACAGAATAATTAATATTCCTTGGCAGTTGTTGTTAGAACTTTTGATATGACGCTGCCTCTAAAATAGTTTCCACAAACACAAAAACACTTGAACACTACCGTCAATTACTATCACTCGACGCTAATCTCGCCAACAATGTTGGCATCAGGTGTAGATGATTAAAACAAATTTTTTTAATATCATCTCCAGATAATTCCAGTATGATATGTGAAACTTATGTCGAGCAATAGTATTCAAATATACGGCTCAAGTGTTTTAGTGCTTGTGGAGACTACTTCAGGGACAATTAATATTTGAATGGGGCGTGTACGCGAATCACACAGAAATCTGTCTATAAACACCCTGAACTCAACTATGTAAAAAGTATGTGTCTTCTGTCTGTCTGTTAATATAAATGTACGCTTTATATATGTATATGTGTAGACTTCTATTAATGGTGGGCACGATATTCTCAGTTGGATTTAAAATTTAAAGTTCATATAAACAAGGAGGGAAGTATTCTTATCCTAAATAATAATTGGGAATGATGTATTTCATCATAATGTTTTTGTATTTTAGTGGAAGAGTATGCAGTATCGTGCTAAAGTTATGAAACTTACTCCTCCCACCATGTTCGAGGTTGCTGAACACGAATAACAGGGTCAAAAAAAGTTTTTAGTTATGCGCGCCCCCTTTAACGGCCAAAAACCACCTCTTTTTGCTTATCTCTCATATGACAATATTTGTAGGGATTCTTTGTCTTCTCATAGGAATCTAACATATGGTGAAAAATGATGTCAGGTAGAAGACCGCAACCTCAAGGTTGGAATCTACCCTCTCAGGGGGTGTAAAATTGTTTCTTTTTTTTTGTTAAAGGCGTTTTCCATAATTCTGATAAAGGACAATGGTAAGAGTGAATTGTGGCAACCTCAGGGAGTTGGTCCCACCCTCCCCAGGGGGTGTAAAATTGTTTCTTTTTTTTTTGTTAAAGGCGTTTTCCAGAATTCTGATAAAGGACAATGGTAAGAGTGAATTGTGGCACCCTCCCCAGAGGGTGGAAAATTGTTTTTTTTTATTTTCTAATTTGTATATTGAGTGGAAGTGGTTTCAAAGTCACCATTTGTCCATTTTATATCTTCATCAAAAATGAACCTATCCTCGGAAGGAAATTCATATTCATATATAAGGAAGACAACACTATTTGTAAAAATTCCTGTTTTTAATAAATTATATATGCGGGACACGATTTTGAGTATAATATAATATTATTTACGTAGGGTGCCTACAGAGAGAATTACATGGATCATATTCCTTGAAATGAACGTCATATTGGCTCCTTTTTCATTGCACGTATCGTCCTCTTCCGATTCATGATCGGAAATATACACTTCGGGTATAAAATTTATGAAGTTTACAGCATTATCATAACTATTATCATTGGATTCGTTTGTTTCTGTGCTTGGTTCATCATCTTCATCCTCTGGCGCACAATTCTCAAAATTTACCTTGTCAAGTCTTATAAAAACGCTACATCGTAAACCTAATTTTATACATCCGCATCGTTTCGCACAACCGCCCCTGCAATAACAATTATAGTCTTTAAAACAGAAGTTAGGAACCAATTGATCTTCTAAAAATTTTGGTTCTAAGCAACCATTATTTGATATCAACGGGATTCAGTTCATTTCCCAACCAGGTTTGACATTGATAATACACTCTATTATTATTATTATTATTATTATTATGAAAGAGGTGGTTTCTGACAATTTAAGGGTGAAGAGAAGGTCGAACAATCATAAGACCAAGTTTTTCTTGATCAACATCCTCGACAACGGAGGATAAACGTCTTTAACAAAAAAAAAAACAATTTTACACCCCCCTGACAGGGTAGATTCCACCCCCGAGAGCGGTTGCGATCTACTGTCTGACATCATCTTTCACAGTCTATTATATCCCCATGAAAAACAAATAATTCCTGCCAAAATATTCGAAGTAAAGCTGTCATAAAAATAAGCAAAAGGGGGTGGTTTTTGGCCGTTTCAGAGGGCGCATGACGAATAACTCTGTTATTCGTGTTCAGCATCCTAGAAAACAGGGGGGGGGGGGGGGGGGGGGGGGGTAGGTTTCATAACTTTAGCACGATTTTGCTTTTCTTCCACTATTATGCGATAGATAATATTGATTGTGTTTTATATTTCACGAATATTTACTTTATTTTATTTCGCATACAATAGCGTGTAATGATCTAAAATATGTGACGTATCAGAAACAATAAATATCTCAAAAAACAAGAATTGATAAAATAGAAAAAATCATAGAATAGTACAGCAACTAGAGGTTCTAATTCAGAAATATTATCAAATGGATTTCTGATAACTTAATATTTAATGAATCAAAGAATCTTTTGTACATTACGCGGGAGCCTGTCATTTGATAGAATGTATTCACCCCTTTTCAGAAGGTGACGCTCAAGAAGGAGACCATTGGAGGTGAAATTGAATAAATTTATGAGAAGAAAATGTTGTATATAATTCTTCATACAAATTAAGAGTTTTTAATAGTAAATAATTTTAGAAGCATCACATTTAGTGAAAAAATGCTAAAGACCAAAAGCAAAGATTATAATCTGGATATGAATTTTATTTCAAATTAAAAATATATATATATTTGTGTAGGATTAAAAATTTCGGAGTTATGGAAGTTTAAAGGTGGCATCCGAGCGTTTAGAAGAAGAAATATTTGATTTAAAGGTTAGATATCTCAGAAATTAAAAACGCATTTGTTTGTACAACGTTATTTCGTTTTTTCAATTCTATGGTTTGATTAGATACATTTTTACTATGGTTTAAATTTGTTTAAACTATTTTTTTTATTCTAAACTTCTAATTGATTGCAAACTTGAAGCATCTAGGTAAAATACCATAGCTACTTTTAATTAAATAATATAACACGTACATTTTTTAAATCTGTTTAATAGTCTTTTACGGTTATATAATATTGCGCAGGTGTCATGTTTGCTGTCAACGGAAATCAAATAGTTATTTTTGTATCTAGGGTGCAAAATACTACTTTGGTGATCGAGAACGAAAGTTCGAATCGTTCGAGATGACCAAATAATTTTGCACTCGAGATGCAAACAATATTTTTTCTACAACTTTCGTTTGATTAAACTAAAACCATTAATTAAAAAAATCATACTGTTTTTAAAATAAAATAATTTAAAAGATTCTACTTTCAGTTGATTTATTTCATAAAACAATAAATATTTTTGAACTAGATGTTTGTTTAATTCTCGTGTATACATTAAAAATTATAAAAAGTAGGCAATAACAGTATGTGATGTGCAAAATATTTTGCACCCTAATGCGCAAAATATTCTGCGCACGGTGTCATGGTAACGCAAAAAAAATAATGTCAATGAAAAAATGTCTCATTTTAGACACTGACATTAATGCGCAAGCAAGCCTTTTTTGACAGTTGTAGAAAAAATACTTTAGTTTTGTTGCTGGTATCGAGATACAATTACTTTGTGGCTACACTTGGTACAAGTATCTCAATTAATACACGGATTTCTCAAGATTTGTTCTAAGTCAAACAAACGAACTACTATATTATGAAACGAGTTGTTACACTATAACAAGGACATTCTTCTTCTTTTTTTAATTTAAGAAGTTAGGGAATAGTTATCAAGACATTCATTACTTTTGTAATTTATATATTTTTGCTTTCGAAAACGATCATTTATATAAAGAAGACAAATTGAGGAGTTTTGGTATGTAAATAAGATTTCCGTAGATTCCAACCGTTCGGTAATGTCAAGTAAAAATAAAGGGTTTTAGGAATAATTCAAATTAAATTCTTGTAATATATTTCAAGTTCTTATTGTTTTCCTTGTCTTCAGGACCGATAAGATGTGACTAGAATAAAGTTGTAATTCATTTCTATCACCAACTCTAAATCTACTAATATTACAACAAAGATTATGAACTTTACATTCATTATTAATAATTGTTAATTGAACACAATTAGGTTATAAAAGAGATGATTTGAAATTCATTGCAAATGCTTTTTTGTGGATGCAAATAGGAGGCGCGGAGGAGTTTCTTACCACAGAAATAAATAAATTCGAAGTGTCATGAGAAGCAGGCAAGCATTTCTTTAATGTATTTTTCTATATTTATTTTTTCAGTGATTACTCATACAGCTTGTTCAGTAGCGACCCCATAATGGTAAAAAAATTAACGTGATACCTGCATATAAATAACATATTTCAAATATGTGTGTTACCGAATACTGAATACGTAATGAAGATATAAATCACCTGGTGTCGTTATTACAAGATATAAAAATGTTTTTCAAACACCAGAAGAAGTACATTAAGTGTAAAATAGAAAAGCGACACCATGCGATATAAATATTAATTAGAATAACTCATTTGGTTATGGCATACTTAATAATTAATCTCAGGTATGAATATAAAATACTTATTTTAAATAGACGTTGAGTTGTTTTTTTTTTTAATTACGCTAAAAAGTCAGCTATTAACTATTTGCGTGTATGTTGTAACAATAGTGCAGTCTAATTGATTTTTTTCGGAGACAACATTCCACCTGAAATTTTATTGTTGATTCTTATGCATTATGACCTCCTCATTACGAAAAAAATATTTGCACCCAAAAATTCCTTGTGCGTCAAAAGTTATATGCACTTTTTGACGCGCTTTCACGGATTTTCAACTTATCTGCTTAATATATCTTGTACTAGCATCGGATAGGAATTTTGAAAATACTGGCTTATTTGGAATAAAATTCTTACAAAATATAGACCTGTCCGATATGTATATGTCAATCTGCCATCTTAGAAAAAAATGGCCGAAAGAATCAAAATTGAATATCTTTTCTATAAGGAGTAATTTCACCAAAGGTGGCAAAAATAAAACTTATTTATGATCAAATATAATGCACCAATTATCTTCTTTGACCCTCCTTTCTTTCACCTAATTCGCATCGAAACAAAAAGAAATATCCTATATTAATTTTATTACCGTAATATGCCATAATTTCATCGCATTCTTCATCGATAGCCGATTCATCAAAGGTAGAAGAAGCATTGGCACAATTATTTCCTTTACAATAGACACATAAAATAGAATATTATATATTACTTTCACTCATAACATCAGGCATTGAGTCATTTTCAGTTTGTAATCTTCCTCAGAACCTAACCATTTTTGGACTTAGAAATATACTTTTAAACAGTGTTTTTCTATTACCTCTTCAGTAGGTGGAATTGCAGACAATTATATTTTCATCATGTTTGTCAATTATTTTATTAATTTTAGGTTTGTAAAAATAAATTTTTTTATGATGATTCCATACTAGTTGAGTCATTATAACCAAAAATTTAAAGGTTAATGTCTTCACCGACTATTATAACTTGATTATATTCGGTTTTCAAATCAATAGCAGTTTTGACGATTGTAGTATCAGCGTCTTTTCTGCATATTTTAATGTTAAAGCCATTATCTATTAACTCTTTGCGCAATAATTTTATAAAGTTATCCTTATTTTTACTATTAGGCAGAATTTTTTTTTGACTAACCGATGATTTCATAATGTCGCTTGTGATTGAAATACCTACGCAAACATTTTTTTTTTTTTGAACGACGAATGCGCTCGTTATTCTTAGTGCTAATCTGTTCATCGGCATATCTATCAAAAATAATACTACACTAGTCTTGACTGCTTGGTTTTGATTATTGATCATATATTCATATATTATTATTATTACCATGCGTATGCTTAATAAATTTCCTATTCAAATTAATGAAGTTTCTTTTTATATTAAATTTTTGAAGTTATACGAGACTTTCTATAGCATATTTCATTTTGTTTCGACCAAAATTGGTTAAAAAAAGGAGGGTTAAAGGAAATACATTTTTGAAAATTTTAAAAATGCACTTTTTTTGAAAATAAAAAAAACGCACCCTTTTTGAAAATTAAAAAAAAAATGAACTCTGTCCCCTAAAAGTACATAAAATCACGTATAATCGAAAAGAAAAAAAGTGACGTACAATGTCTCCTTGATAATTGAGGAAGAATTAAAAATTTTATTTTGTCCGCCATCTTTTTTTTAGACTCAAATAAGTTTGCGAAGAGTTTTCCTTTTGTGAACAAGAGTAACATATCGATGATAGTTGATCTAAGTAAAGCAACTATTACTCCATTTGATATACTTATGATCATGACCTTCAATGTCCTTAAATAAATTTTTATATTGTACACACCTTTGGCTTGTGCTCTATTCTCGTCCAACGAACCAGCACTCAGTTTCGCTGATAAATATATTTTTACTTGCTTAATTCTGCAAGGATTTTAATTATATGTTTTTAAAGAAAGAAGATGCTACTTTATCAAATGAAACCGTGTTCTAACGAAAGTTGGTGAAACTATGCCCTTTATTAAATTAAACGTGCGAAATTTTATCGCAAGATATTAATTTAAAGGGCTAATAACCAATAATAATTTCGAAATTTCCATCGCTTATTGTTTATGTATATCGCCTCGTAGGAGGACATATTTCTTTTCAAAATGTAGGTTTTTTACATGTACTTTATAATGGTATTGAGAAAAAAAATAAGTCTTAATTTAAACCGTTATTTTTAATTTGTATTTATAATTTTCAGAATCGTAGTTATAAACAAATTCAAATAACACTGTGAATTTCTTATCAAACCGAAAACGCAAACGAATTTTGAAGATAGATGTAATATCTAACATTTTGCTTTAAAAAATAATGATCTACTAGCATTTAGAGCTGAGAAACATCAGTTTTTGCGTTTACGTCATTAATAAATAAATAGGCGATGCAAATTTCGAAATAATTATTGGTTTTTAGAAATTCGAATAAATATTTGGGGTCAAAATTTGGCACGAAAATTTAGTTCAGTAAATGGCATAGTTTTACCAACTTTCATTAAAATTGATCCATTATTACGTTATATTTCTTAAATTGTCAAAAAAGGCAATTTTTTGTAGTTTTTACTTTTTAACAAATTAACAAATTATTAAAAAGCTTTTTCTTATGCCTAGTCTTATTCGAAATTTTATTGCGAGCAATTTGATATTTTTATTTTTGCGGTCGATTACTAGGATTGGAGTTAGTAAGGAAAATAAAAAATCTCAGTGTTGAGAAATACATTGTTAAAATGTTACAAGAAGCAATGAACCGATTTAATCCAAAACTGCCCATAGTACTTTTTGTTATACATAAAACAAATTAAACCAATAAAATTACTGCAGCCAAACAATTTCATTCAAAATTTAATTTGACTGCTATACGGTATTTATTGATATAAGGCTTTAAATTTACTGTATGTTATATTCACCTATGTGATATATGCAGAGTAGGTACATAAACCAGAGTAACTTCAAACCTAATATTTAAACTTTGTAACATAGACTAGCGTGCATAGATGCAAAGTATTCGCAGATAAACTTTGGTAAAGTTTTTAAGTACGTTCAACTCCACAGATGGACACGAATCAGATAAGGCACTCACGCTATCAACTTTTCTATTTATTAACCTCGAAACTAGTTTTCCATTAGACTGTGAAATAAAATTTTAATAGTAGTTTTTAAGATTATATGCTTAAAATTATTTTCTACTATCATGATCCTACACTTCAGTTAATAATATTATATTATTTAGGGAACGTATAGGCTATTACTCGCGAAGGTGATGTTTATGTTACGAGCTGAAGTCCAGTGTCGTAAATTAGCCGAGCGTGTAATAGCCATTATACGCGAGCAGAATACTATACTTTATGCATGACTGTCTTACTATTTTAATCTTTTAAAACTGAAAAATAAAGATAGTTCACAGGAAATTTTTTTTTAAACGTCAAACGAAAACATGGACTTTCCCTTGGAAAAAGTTGACTCGCCAGAGTTGATTATGAAAATTGCTAGTTTCTGATTGTTCAAAGGTGCGTTAGAGTAAGATCATGTTCATTATAAGTTAGTTTGGAGTTATGACTACCAGATTCGCCAATTGTTAAATGTATAATGCAAGGATTATACGATAGTTGTGGATAATAGTTGATTATTCAGCGAGCGTATAATGATGGCTGTTACTCGTGAGAGTGATGTTTACATCACGAGCCGAAGTGCTGTAAATCATCTGAGCGTGTAATAGCCATTATATGCCACCTAAATACTGTACTTTATCCACGATTATCGTGTATTTTAACTGTTTTATTCATTTATAAGTAAAAAAATAAAGTCAGTTCATAGTGAAACTTTTGACGTTTTAAACGTCATGCAAGAAAACATTGCCTGTCCCTTGGAAAAAATGGACTCGCTCGTTCTTTATGAAAATTACTAGTCCCTGATTGGTTAGAATGCGTTAGAATGAGGTCATCTTCATTATACGTTAGGTTGGAATAATGAGAAACATCAGTTTTTGCGTTTACGTCATTAATAAATAAATAGGCGATGCAAATTTCGAAATAATTATTGGTTTTTAGAAATTCGAATAAATATTTGGGGTCAAAATTTGGCACGAAAATTTAGTTCAGTAAATGGCATAGTTTTACCAACTTTCATTAAAATTGATCCATTATTACGTTATATTTCTTAAATTGTCAAAAAAGGCAATTTTTTGTAGTTTTTACTTTTTAACAAATTAACAAATTATTAAAAAGCTTTTTCTTATGCCTAGTCTTATTCGAAATTTTATTGCGAGCAATTTGATATTTTTATTTTTGCGGTCGATTACTAGGATTGGAGTTAGTAAGGAAAATAAAAAATCTCAGTGTTGAGAAATACATTGTTAAAATGTTACAAGAAGCAATGAACCGATTTAATCCAAAACTGCCCATAGTACTTTTTGTTATACATAAAACAAATTAAACCAATAAAATTACTGCAGCCAAACAATTTCATTCAAAATTTAATTTGACTGCTATACGGTATTTATTGATATAAGGCTTTAAATTTACTGTATGTTATATTCACCTATGTGATATATGTAGAGTAGGTACATAAACCAGAGTAACTTCAAACCTAATATTTAAACTTTGTAACATAGACTAGCGTGCATAGATGCAAAGTATTCGCAGATAAACTTTGGTAAAGTTTTTAAGTACGTTCAACTCCACAGATGGACACGAATCAGATAAGGCACTCACGCTATCAACTTTTCTATTTATTAACCTCGAAACTAGTTTTCCATTAGACTGTGAAATAAAATTTTAATAGTAGTTTTTAAGATTATATGCTTAAAATTATTTTCTACTATCATGATCCTACACTTCAGTTAATAATATTATATTATTTAGGGAACGTATAGGCTATTACTCGCGAAGGTGATGTTTATGTTACGAGCTGAAGTCCAGTGTCGTAAATTAGCCGAGCGTGTAATAGCCATTATACGCGAGCAGAATACTATACTTTATGCATGACTGTCTTACTATTTTAATCTTTTAAAACTGAAAAATAAAGATAGTTCACAGGAAATTTTTTTTTAAACGTCAAACGAAAACATGGACTTTCCCTTGGAAAAAGTTGACTCGCCAGAGTTGATTATGAAAATTGCTAGTTTCTGATTGTTCAAAGGTGCGTTAGAGTAAGATCATGTTCATTATAAGTTAGTTTGGAGTTATGACTACCAGATTCGCCAATTGTTAAATGTATAATGCAAGGATTATACGATAGTTGTGGATAATAGTTGATTATTCAGCGAGCGTATAATGATGGCTGTTACTCGTGAGAGTGATGTTTACATCACGAGCCGAAGTGCTGTAAATCATCTGAGCGTGTAATAGCCATTATATGCCACCTAAATACTGTACTTTATCCACGATTATCGTGTATTTTAACTGTTTTATTCATTTATAAGTAAAAAAATAAAGTCAGTTCATAGTGAAACTTTTGACGTTTTAAACGTCATGCAAGAAAACATTGCCTGTCCCTTGGAAAAAATGGACTCGCTCGTTCTTTATGAAAATTACTAGTCCCTGATTGGTTAGAATGCGTTAGAATGAGGTCATCTTCATTATACGTTAGGTTGGAATAATGAGAAACATCAGTTTTTGCGTTTACGTCATTAATAAATAAATAGGCGATGCAAATTTCGAAATAATTATTGGTTTTTAGAAATTCGAATAAATATTTGGGGTCAAAATTTGGCACGAAAATTTAGTTCAGTAAATGGCATAGTTTTACCAACTTTCATTAAAATTGATCCATTATTACGTTATATTTCTTAAATTGTCAAAAAAGGCAATTTTTTGTAGTTTTTACTTTTTAACAAATTAACAAATTATTAAAAAGCTTTTTCTTATGCCTAGTCTTATTCGAAATTTTATTGCGAGCAATTTGATATTTTTATTTTTGCGGTCGATTACTAGGATTGGAGTTAGTAAGGAAAATAAAAAATCTCAGTGTTGAGAAATACATTGTTAAAATGTTACAAGAAGCAATGAACCGATTTAATCCAAAACTGCCCATAGTACTTTTTGTTATACATAAAACAAATTAAACCAATAAAATTACTGCAGCCAAACAATTTCATTCAAAATTTAATTTGACTGCTATACGGTATTTATTGATATAAGGCTTTAAATTTACTGTATGTTATATTCACCTATGTGATATATGCAGAGTAGGTACATAAACCAGAGTAACTTCAAACCTAATATTTAAACTTTGTAACATAGACTAGCGTGCATAGATGCAAAGTATTCGCAGATAAACTTTGGTAAAGTTTTTAAGTACGTTCAACTCCACAGATGGACACGAATCAGATAAGGCACTCACGCTATCAACTTTTCTATTTATTAACCTCGAAACTAGTTTTCCATTAGACTGTGAAATAAAATTTTAATAGTAGTTTTTAAGATTATATGCTTAAAATTATTTTCTACTATCATGATCCTACACTTCAGTTAATAATATTATATTATTTAGGGAACGTATAGGCTATTACTCGCGAAGGTGATGTTTATGTTACGAGCTGAAGTCCAGTGTCGTAAATTAGCCGAGCGTGTAATAGCCATTATACGCGAGCAGAATACTATACTTTATGCATGACTGTCTTACTATTTTAATCTTTTAAAACTGAAAAATAAAGATAGTTCACAGGAAATTTTTTTTTAAACGTCAAACGAAAACATGGACTTTCCCTTGGAAAAAGTTGACTCGCCAGAGTTGATTATGAAAATTGCTAGTTTCTGATTGTTCAAAGGTGCGTTAGAGTAAGATCATGTTCATTATAAGTTAGTTTGGAGTTATGACTACCAGATTCGCCAATTGTTAAATGTATAATGCAAGGATTATACGATAGTTGTGGATAATAGTTGATTATTCAGCGAGCGTATAATGATGGCTGTTACTCGTGAGAGTGATGTTTACATCACGAGCCGAAGTGCTGTAAATCATCTGAGCGTGTAATAGCCATTATATGCCACCTAAATACTGTACTTTATCCACGATTATCGTGTATTTTAACTGTTTTATTCATTTATAAGTAAAAAAATAAAGTCAGTTCATAGTGAAACTTTTGACGTTTTAAACGTCATGCAAGAAAACATTGCCTGTCCCTTGGAAAAAATGGACTCGCTCGTTCTTTATGAAAATTACTAGTCCCTGATTGGTTAGAATGCGTTAGAATGAGGTCATCTTCATTATACGTTAGGTTGGAATAATGACTATCATTATTTCTCAATCGATGAAAATTTGTCAATTATTGACAGTCAATTGTTAAACGTAGAATGCAATGATTTTCATCATTTCTTCAAAATTTTGAAATTAAGTCAGGGTAGGAAAAAATAAAAAATACAGGTGGATAGACCACATGATTCTGAACAAAAAATGTCCTAATAAAATTTATCGCTAAAGTCACGGTATTCTTAGAAAAAAGAAATAGTGAAATAACTTTGTCACTCTGCGCGGCTAAGCGCATGGTTAAATGCATACTATGAAACCTCTCTTTCTGATTAAATATTTTTGACATTTTTCTTAGTGAATAGGAAGATAAATAGTGAGTATGGAGGGAAAATATATAATTATGAACTCATATACAAACACCACACATAGCCGCTGGATTGGAGCAGATCTGCATGCGCCACTCGAATGAATTTTTACCTGCCTTTACTCTATTGTGTTTGCTACAGGTATATCTAATGAATTCTTGAATTCCTTATACATTTGTTAATGTATTGGAGAAGTTCCAGAATTTATATGCAAAACTATAGAGAGTTATCAGGATAAGATCGTGAAAATTGCTATTTCTGATCATGATGGGATTGATCATATTTTGGAAAAAATGCATACAAGTAAACGAATTTGTGATTGATCATTCGAAAAGTATACATTTTTCCGAAATATCTATACTTTATTTTTTCCACTGGGTCAAGTTCTCGACAAGTTACTGCCTCCAATATATATATTTATCAAAAAATCATCAAGCAGGGAAACTAAAATGATTTGGGATGTACCTTTTTTTGAACCCACGTTACTACAACTTAATAAACCATAGTAATCATGAACTGTATATACCTTTTAACAGTTCTCAATGAAGAAAGAATTTCTTTGAAGGACTTTTATTTTTTTCTATATTTTTTATTGCGACGATTGAGTTCGGGCGTGATAATATATATAAGTATATTTTCCCATCCATCCTTTGCTTGTATTATTTAAAACCAAAAAATACCGGACAGCTACAATTTTCATCTTTTAAGTAAACCAACACTCATATAGATTGAGTAAATTCTGATTTAGTGACTGTGACGTATACTTTCCGGTGATGCCGGAAAGTGTCACTTTTGGCACCTTAGTAACGGTTCGGTTACTCGGGCGCCACCTTTACAATTTTTACGTGGGGCAAAGGTCCCACACTAACCTCTTAATACAGCCTGTTTCAGTAGGGCTGGGATAGCTACAGTGGAGAAAAACAGAAAATTCCAGTGGGTCAATTGGGATGTATCAGACTTTCACACACACACAGTAAAACACATAATTCGGTAAATAATGTCTATTTATTTCCTACAAGTTACAATACCAACACTAAGTTAGTCTAAATCTACTAATATATATATACCAGACAGTACCCAGGCTATGATATGACTATCGTGCAGTTACGGTGCGGTTACAGCGAGGTTATTTATGGCAGGCGGGAGCGAAGCAGCGGTATGACGTGGACTTGAGGTAATGGCGGTGATGGATGGTTAACGGCGCGAAAATGACCAGGTGACGGGTTACGGTGCAGGTGCAGGTGACGAAAAGCGGTTAGGTTATGTACAGTCGTCGGATACCAGGAAGGAGCAAACAAACAATAACTAATGCAACAATAAGAAAAATGGCTACTCTAGGTGTCAGGCTTGGCTAATACCAGGAACCCTAAAGCTGGAAAGAGATGTATGATTAGTTAAGACAAGACGGCGTTCTGCAGCTCCTAACCTGAAAACAGTTAAAATAAAAAAAAAGAAATAATAATATGGCCACGTCCCGATTTCTCCGCATTAGCAGATACTACGAAGACCTCGGAGACGTTTTCTCTGCACCCACAGGGTAGACGCACTAGCACATATTACGAATACCCTGGGTACACCGGAGTCAGCCACACTAGCACGACGGTTGGCACCTGGATGTGAGCTCGTACCCTGGACCTGAAATTGGGTGAGCGTCTTGCTTTCTCCGCATTAGCAGATACTACGAAGACTCCAAAACGCTCTCTCTATGAACACAGTTTGCGTGCACTAGCAGATATCACACGCACGCTGGGTACTAGAGTTACCAGACAGCAATTAGAATTAAAGGACCTGATTTCTCCGCATTAGCAGATACTGCGAAGACTCCAGGAACCTCTACTTTATGACCACAGAGTACCCGCACTAGCAAATATCACGGATACCTTGAGGACACAACCAGAAAAATAAGTACAAAGACAAATAAAAGTTCACAGTATCAGCCAAACCGCTACCTAATATAATTATTACTATTATTCTTACTTATTTCCTCCTAGTTGCTCCTGGCGCGTCTGGTTGCTGACTTCTAGACTGGCACGTCTACCTGCTTCGGAAGCTCGTGAGGAACTTCCCTGTCGGTGTCGCTTTCAATAGTTAGTAGGCTCGTATCCCTTCTCTCGCCCGGTAGTGGGAGAAGTGAATGCGCGTAGGCAATGAGTGGTGTAGACGGCACTTGTGAAATTTTCGTTATAAAAGATTTTACGGACTTAGTACAGTTTCGTAAAATGGTATATTTTAAGAAATATTGACAGAGTCCGAAAAGTTGAACTTGAACTAATTTACGGAAATATTCACTTACTCTTGACGGCTGGTCACGGATGGGCACCTCTGCTTGCTACTACTGCTTCCGATCGACTGCCTGACGCCACAGAGAGCGTGTGCTTAGGACGGTCTTGGCGCTGTGCTGGTGGGGGTCTAACGCGGGAATGTATTTTTACGTGGTAATAAATGCTTTGTAGCCGGCTGGGTTTAAACAAGTAATACAAAATTAAATAACAATATTTATAATATGTAAAAATAGGGTACTTGTTTGGGCCTCGGAATTTGCTTCATTACACCCCTCTTACTTCATAAAAAAAAATAATGAAATGTAATTATTTTTTTCTTCTTTCTTGCATCGGTATCTTAAATAACAGAAAAATTTAATCAATGTCCCTAAATGATTCAAGGCGCATACCCCACACCGGTTTGTAAACTTTATTTGGGGGCATGTACACCTTTTACAAATAAAAATCAAAACAAAATATTTTTCTAGCAAACAAACTAACAGTAATTATAAATGAAAATTAAAACGGCATGTCGTCCTGGTATACCTGAAAATAACAAAAGAAAAATTAAACGGTTACTTCTGGTCTTTGATGCTGGATTTCCTTTGTCGAATTCTTGCGGTGATCAGGTACCTATGGGAGTAGGTTACGCTGAACCTCTTGGCGTTGTCTCAGTCTGGTAGATCGACGGGTAACGTACTCGAGCGGGACTGGCGGCAGATTTTCTTCGCCAGGAAACGTGGTTGGTGGTCTCCTGGAAGGTTTCTTCTTGGCGGTCTGTTCTGTTCTTGGCGGTTCGTTGACAGCTACATGTGGTTTCAAGTCCTTAATATGGATACGGGTCAGTTTCTTGCCAGTATCCGACTTCAGATTGTAGACCACTGGTGACAGGACGGCGGTTACAGTATACGGACCGGAATATTTTGGCGCCAATTTAGAGGCAAAACCTTTAATAGCGGAGGAGAGGGGATGCTCCCGTTTCATAACCCGGCTGCCTACGTGATACTGGATATCCCGGCGTCGCAAGTTGTAATTTTTGCTCTGGGAAGTGTAAGCTTGAGCAAGCTTTATTTTACCTAGTTCGAAAGCTTCCTGTAGCTTCTTCAGGCGGTCGGTATGGACGGTGGGGATCTGGTTGTTCTCGTCTTCGTTGGGCTCGGTATTTTGAGTCACGGATTGGTACACTGTATTCGGTAGAGTTAATTCCCGGCCAAAATTCAAAAATGCGGGAGAAAATCCGGTAGATTCATGTCTGGAACTGTTGATAGCTAGCTGAAAGCTGTTCAAGTTTTGGTCCCATTTCCGGTGATCTTGTTCGCAGTATTGCGCTATCATAGTTTTGATAGTGCGATTGGCTCGTTCCACGGGGTTCGCTTGGGGCGTATATGGCGGTGTTAACCGGTGCTGGATGCCGAATTCTTCTAGCAAGGCGCGGAAAGTGCGGCTGTCGTACTGGCTACCATTATCGGTGATTACGGTACGTGGACATCCGAAGCGAGTGATGACTTCATCGTAGAGAGCTTGACTAACGCTCTGGGCGGTGGCACTTCGTAGGGGGCGGCACTGGATCCATTTGGTAAAGCGGTCCTGAAAAACTACTAGGTAGTTGTTTCCTTTACTGGATCTGGGTAGCGGTCCTACTAAGTCGGTACTGACGGTTTCCCAGGGTTGGCGGCTGACGGACGGTTGCATGGCTCCTGGTGTTTGCTGCTGGGAGATCTTGTAACGTTGGCACTGCATACAGCTACGTACATATCTGGTGACATCGCGGAACATGCCTGGCCAGTAGTATTTGTGCGATATCCGGGCTATGGTTTTGGCAATCCCAGGTGTCCAGCGGACGGAGCATCATGGTTTTCTTGCAAAACGTTGGCTCGGAGCGGAGTTGGCACACATAGCTTCCATGGGTCAGATAGGTCGGGTTCGGTTAAGTCACCGGAATCCCAGAAGTGGCGGTACAGCCGGTCATTACGTACACAGTAATCCGGATTAGCCTCTGGGTTCTTTTCAACTTCCGACTTCTTCCGTCTGTACCAAGAACAGTTTGGTGCTTCATTTACAGCACATAATTCTTCGGTACCAAGGGCGGGAGAAGGTCCTTTCAACGGTTGACGTGATAGTGCATCAGCTACACGGTTTAAGCTTCCTTTACGGTACTTGATCTCAAAGTCATACTGTTGCAAAAATATGCTCCAGCGAGCTAGACGGCCGGTCGGACTTTTGATGGAGTGTAACCAGCGAAGGGACTAGTGATCGGTCAAGACAGTAAAGCGGTATCCTTCGAGGTACGGTCTCATTTTCTCTATGCCCCACACGATGGCCAAACATTCCCTTTCCGTCACGGAATAGTTCTTCTCGGCGGGAGTTAAGGTTCGGCTGGCGTAGGCAATTACTCGGTCCTGTCCCTCAATTTCCTGCGTCAAGGCTATTCCAAGTCCTTGGTCTAACGCGTCGGTTTGTAGGGTAAACGGCTGCTTGAAGTCGGGACAGGTTACTACTGGGGCCTCAGTCAGGCACTTCTTTAGTCGCCCAAAAGCTTCTTTTTGGTCGGCGTCCCATTTGAAACGGTGGTTCTTTTTCAAGAGTCGGGTTAACGGAGTCACAATTTGGAAAAATGCTGGTACGAATCGCCTGTACCAGGAGGCAACACCAAGAAAACGACAAACGTCTTGTACATTTCTAGGTGTGGGGAATATCTCAATGGCCACTACCTTCTCTGGATCGGTGTTGATGCCTTCTGCGGTAACCACATGTCCTAGGTAACGTAGCGACTTTCTACAGAACTGACATTTCTCGGGGTTCAGCTGTAGATTAGCCATTCTCAGTCGGCGGAATACTTCATGTAGGTTCTTCAGGTGATCTTCAAAAGTTTCACCCAGGACTATAATGTCATCCAAATATGCGAATGCATACGGTTCCATATCAGGTCCAGTAACCCGGTCCAAGAGTCGTTGAAAAGTAGCAGGTGCGGAATGAAGTCCAAACGGCATAACTCGGAAGTGGAATAGTCCTCGTCCTGGCACGGTGAAAGCTGTGATAGGCTTGCTTTCGGCGGAGAGTGGTATTTGCCAGTACCCCTGTTTTAGATCTATACTGGAAATATAACGAGCTTTCCGGAGTTTGTCCAGTATTGCATTGATGTACGGTAATGGATAGGCGTCTTTCTCCGTGACCTCGTTTACTTTCCGGAAATCTATGCAGAAACGGGGCTTTCCATCCTTTTTGCGGACTATGACCACAGGAGAACTCCACGGACTGTTGGACGGTTCGATAATTCCATTAGCTAACATCTCGTCGACTTCGGTATTGATGATCTCCTGCATCCGGGGATTTTGTGGACGGTATCTCTGTTTGATCGGTTCCGGTTGCGACAGGCGGATGTGATGTTGGGCTAACTTGGTGGTTCCGGTTATATCCTGAAAGCTTGGCAGTTCCATATCCAAAAATTCTTGAAGGCGGGTTTCTTCAACCTGGGATAGCGTCAGGGCGATTCCAGTCAGCGGAGCAGTTGGCAGAGGCAGTGAGACAGGGCGGTGCTCGAGGTAGACGGTGGCGGTAGTCAAATCCAGTGTAAATTCCCTTGTACTCAGGATGTCCATGCCTAGTACAATTTCGGATGTCAGGTTCGGAAGGTAGAGTAGTCTTTCTGAAAAAGAACTTTCCTCTACCATGAAGTCGAGATCGTAGGCACTGGTGACGTTTACTACGTTTCCGTCAGCTATCTGGGCGGAAGGAGTGGATACACTGACGGGGGGTATTCCTTGTTGTTTGCAGAGTTCCATTACTTGGTTTCCCACATAGGAACGGACGGCACCGGTGTCTATTAGGGCGGAGAACGTTCTACCATACATGGTCACTGGTATGTGCGGTCGGTTATCTCTGAAGTCGGTATCTTGCGAGGCGGAGGTAGAAGGGAACCGTACTGGCCTCGTTACGGTGTGGTTCCGGTCTAGTTTTCCGTCCTTTGGCACTGACAATCCCGTGTCATGATACCTGGTCGGCCACAGCGTGAGCAGAACAGTTTTGGCGGAAATCGACACTGACCGCGGAAATGTCCAGATCTGCCACATCTCCAGCAGATACTGTTGAGGTCCTGTGCGGGTCCATTGTTGGCGGGCGGCCTATTTTCTGGCGGTCTTTGGCTCGGTGATCTGTTTTCCGGTGATCTACTTTCCAACAGTCTGTTTCCGGCGCGTGTCATGCCACTTGTTGACGGTGTTGGTGCCGGTTCAATGGCTCTGCGGTTTCCTGGAGGCGGTTGTGGCGTGGTGACGGACATTCGTGTTTCTCCTGCCGATACTGGTGGTGGCGGATCAGGGCGGTAAGTTGGTGCTGGTCGATGGGTGGCGTTGGCGGACGTGTACATGACTGGGTGTGAGGTAGCGGATGTGGTACGGTATACCTGCTGCATTTCCCGGCGTAGAGTTTCATATTCCATTACTCTGGCGATCAGGGTGGAAATGTCGCTCACTGTGGTCCTTGGGATGTACTGTCTATAGTCGGGGAGCAGGTTTCTGTACACCCAACGGAGCTCTTCTTGTGGGGAGAAATCGCCATGCCGCCGGATCAGGGTCTGCATGTCGGTAAGGTAGTTGCTAGCAGCTTCTTCTGGTTTCTGTAAGCGGCGGCTAATTTGTGCCTCTATTTTCTCCTGGTAGTTCACCGGGAAGTAGAAGATGCGGAAATCCTTCGTAAATTCGCTCCAAATTGTCCAACGTGCCCGGTTATTGCGGTACCATAATACTGCCGTTCCTTGTAACAGCTCCGGTAGTACGGGTAACAGCTGTTCCGGTCGCATCCCCGTATAGGAGCATACTTCTTCTAGCCTCTCTAGGAAGGCGGCAGGGTCTCCTTTTCCATTAAAGTGGATACCCCATTTACGGATCTTGAGAGGGTCCAGCATCGAATTACCAGCAGCCGTGGGCGGAAGTGGGACAGATGTCATGGTCTGGGCTTGCGGTGGAATCACTTGTGGCGGTGGAAGGAGTGGCGGGAAGGTGAGCCGTGAAGTAGTTGGGAGCGGTGACGTACTCCCATCCTTGATGAACTTAACCAGACGCCGTTTCTTTTCTTCCACGGTGCCAGATAGGTCTAGACGGAATTTGCTTAGTTCGGTATCCAGTTGTTCCTTCTTGAGCTTATAGATCCAGCTAAGACGGACATCGGTTGATTCCGGTGGGCGGACATCCTCCGGGTTTTCTGACTCATGTTTCGGTTCTTCCTCGGTATCGGACATGTTGCTCCTCTGAGATGATTTCAAACACTGCGACTCTGAACGGTAACGGCCAACGATGGACGGTGACGGTGGACGGTCTATGTTGAAACAGTCGGTAACAGATGATGTCTGGTAGTGCTGCTTCAGAGAGGTCCTTCTCGTTCGAGTTCTCAAGTAGAACTCTCGACGGTAACGGACAACGGTGAACGATGGCGGTGACGGTGACAGTGGTGAGGACGGTGACAGAGGCGGTGACGGGGCCAGCGGTGATGACGGTGACAGAGGCGGTGACGGTGACAGTGAAGAAAGCAGGTAACAGGTGGTATCTGGTAGTGCTCTTCGGAGACGTCCTTACCGTTCGAGTTCTCAAGCAGAACTCCCTCGATGGTAACGGACAACAGTGAACGGTGGCGGTGACAGTGACAGTGGTGAGGACGGTGACAGTGAAGAAAGCAGGTATCAGGCGGTATCTGGTAGTGCTTCTTCGGAGACGTCCTTACCGTTCGAGTTCTCAAGCAGAACTCTCTCGACGGTAACGGACAATAGTGAACGGTGGCGGTGACAGTGACAGTGGTGAGGACGGTGACAGTGAAGAAAGCAGATATCAGGCGGTATCTGGTAGTGCTTCTTCGGAGATGTCCTTACCCTTCTAGTTCTCAAGCAGAACTCTCCGTTCTGACTACTGGGTTGCGGATATAAGCGGTTGCAACTATGCGTGAATGGTTTACGCACTGGAAGTCCACTGGTAGGGGTAGGCACCAAACGTATAGAATTTATCACCGGAATTGGTAGGACTCCGGGGATAATCCGGAAAATCGGTAGAAACGGTGAAATCGAATTAGATGGTGTCTTGAGATGCCAGTTGCCCAATCTCGTCGGTCTTACTCAGTTTCGACCTCCCAGGTTGCGGTGGTACACGGTTTTTCGTAACGGTTAGTCGGAGTGGTCTGAAACTAGTCGCAATCAAATCAGCGTCTCAAAGTTACTATTTCACGAGGGGTCACTTGCCTAGTAACTCCGGACTCCGGGGACTCCAAGTCTTCCGGGTAAAATCCGGTTGGTCGGTAAAATTCGGTGCAGAAGGTGTATCTGGGTCCGGACTATAACCTTGTATCAGAGTTACTCCATTTCGACCCTTACTTCGGCCGTAGCGCACTTTTTCCCGGAACGGTTGGTCTGATCGGCCGGAAACTGGTGGCAATCAATTTCTTGGGTCCGATTACCCTAAATTTGATACCCCACACGACTTCGTTCTTTTTCGGGTCCCTTCGGTACACTTCGGAAATGTTCGGCCGGAGTTCGGGTTTTCGGTTAAAAGTGCAGCCTCTTCGTATGCTAACACCCCAAAAACTGGTGTTCAATCTCGGAAATCTTGCAACGGTCTTCAAACGGTTAATAACGCACTCGGGAGTGCTCGGATCGAGTCGGGAATGGTCGGGATCGGTTCCCCGTGGTCGGTTTAACCAAAAATGATACCTCAGATGTCTCTCTCGGCCGGTTGGTATTTTTTCGGTTGCGTCCGGTGACTGCCGAATGCGAAAGTCCAATTAAATTTTTCCCACAATCTAATTTAATTAAAAAAAAAACAGTCCCTGCTCGGGCGCCAAGTTTGTGAAGTATACTTTCCGGTGATGCCGGAAAGTGTCACTTTTGGCACCTTAGTAACGGTTCGGTTACTCGGGCGCCACCTTTACAATTTTTACGTGGGGCAAAGGTCCCACACCAACCTCTTAATACGGCCTGTTTCAGTAGGGCTGGGATAGCTACAGTGGAGAAAAACAGAAAATTCCAGTGGGTCAATTGGGATGTATCAGACTTTCACACACACACACACAGTAAAACACATAATTCGGTAAATAATGTCTATTTATTTCCTACAAGTTACAATACCAACACTAAGTTAGTCTAAATCTACTAATATATATACCAGACAGTACTCAGGCTATGATATGACTATCGTGCAGTTACGGTGCGGTTACAGCGAGGTTATTTATGGTAGGCGGGAGCGAAGCAGCGGTATGACGTGGACTTGAGGTAATGGCGGTGATGGATGGTTAACGGCGCGAAAATGACCAGGTGACGGGTTACGGTGCAGGTGACGAAAAGCGGTTAGGTTATGTACAGTCGTCGGATACCAGGAAGGAGCAAGCAAACAATAACTAATGCAACAATAAGAAAAATGGCTACTCTAGGTGTCAGGCTTGGCTAATACCAGGAACCCTAAAGCTGGAAAGAGATGTATGATTAGTTAAGACAAGACGGCGTTCTGCAGCTCCTAACCTGAAAACAGTTAAAATAAAAAAAAAGAAATAATAATATGGCAACGTCCCGATTTCTCCGCATTAGCAGATACTACGAAGACCTCGGAGACGTTTTCTCTGTGCCCACAGGGTAAACGCACTAGCACATATTACGAATACCCTGGGTACACCGGAGTCAGCCACACTAGCACGACGGTTGGCACCTGGATGTGAGCTCGTACCCTGGACCTGAAATTGGGTGAGCGTCTTGCTTTCTCCGCATTAGCAGGTACTACGAAGACTCCAAAACGCTCTCTCTATGAACACAGTTTGCGTGCACTAGCAGATATCACACGCACGCTGGGTACTAGAGTTACCAGACAGCAATTAGAATTAAAGGACCTGATTTCTCCGCATTAGCAGATACTGCGAAGACTCCAGGAACCTCTACTTTATGACCACAGAGTACCCGCACTAGCAAATATTACGGATACCTTGAGGACACAACCAGAAAAATAAGTACAAAGACAAATAAAAGTTCACAGTATCAGCCAAACCGCTACCTAATATAATTGTTACTATTATTCTTACTTATTTCCTCCTAGTTGCTCCTGGCGCGTCTGGTTGCTGACTTCTAGACTGGCACGTCTACCTGCTTCGGAAGCTCGTGAGGAACTTCCCTGTCGGTGTCGCTTTCAATAGTTAGTAGGCTCGTATCCCTTCTCTCGCCCGGTAGTGGGAGAAGTGAATGCGCGTAGGCAATGAGCGGTGTAGACGGCACTTGTGAAATTTTCGTTATAAAAGATTTTACGGACTTAGTACAGTTTCGTAAAATGGTATACCTATTTTAAGAAATATTGACAGAGTTCGAAAAGTTGAACTTGAACTAATTTACGGAAATATTCACTTACTCTTGACGGCTGGTCACGGATGGGCACCTCTGCTTGCTACTACTGCTTCCGATCGACTGCCTGACGCCACAGAGAGCGTGTGCTTAGGACGGTCTTGGCGCTGTGCTGGTGGGGGTCTAACGGGGGAATGCATTTTTACGTGGTAATAAATGCTTTGTAGCCCGCTGGGTTTAAACAAGTAATACAAAATTAAATAACAATATTTATAATATGTAAAAATAGGGTACTTATTTGGGCCTCGGAATTTGCTTCATTACATGACATGTAATCCATTGCGTCGGTGTCACAGTCATGCGTATTCAAGCGTGCGCAGGCATGGATCTCGCTCCGAGTAATAACGTTACTTGACTATTTTTTTCCGGGAATATCGTGGCTTTAGCGACAAAATTTGTTACATTTTTTGTCCACAAACACGTGATTTATTCATCTGTATTTTTTATTTTTTCCTACCTTGACTTAATTTCAAAATATAAAAAAAATGGATGAAATTTTTTTTTATGTTCTGCATCCGAGCGAAATGTAAACTTTTCAGGATATTATTCTGCACACTTTCACGAACTCATTAAAAAAATATATATTCATTTTGCAAGTTTTTGGAGGTAAATAGCTTCAACGACTGGGCTAAAATATGATTATTCTTAGTTCCATATTTGATGAAAAATTATTTAGGTACTAAGTAAATATTCTTTTACATTGTGATATTTTGTGTACACAGAATAAAATCGGAATAACGAATTTCTTTGGCTATTTAAAACAAATGTCATTTTACCGGAAATAATAGTATTTCATGAATTATATTATGACACTAACAAATTGAACTTTTCATCAGAATGTGAATAAGTACCAAATTAAATTAAAAATATAATAATTATGTGATTAATAAATAACAATATACCAGCAAATGCTTACAATTAATTTATGCTGGTATTTTTCAATTCCAAAATTTAAGGCCGTTGATGGACTAAAATAAATTTTATTTTTTTTTAGTTTACTGTCCAGTTTAATAGGCCTGTAACTTCGAAGCAAACAAAAATCAACCTATCACTTTTGTGTTTTTGAGCCTTACAATTAAATATACTCGCTCCTAAAATTTGAACAATAGAATACGGGATACCCTGTATATTATATTAATTTTTTTAAATGTTACGAATGTTTAATCGTTCATTACTAAATACCATGACAGAACAATTGCAGATTGCTATTCAACAGTCAGCGGCTATCGTGGTGTGGTTCCACTTTCCGTAACACCTCGTTTCCCTAGCGGAAATATTCTGGAAAAGCTTCTAGCCACACATAGATGAAAATAAAGTAAGTTGCGAGTGAAAATTCACTTTTAGGGACCTTCATAATTTCGTAGGCGAACTACGCCAAGCGAAATAAACTAGAAAATTGCATATTTTAGCTCCGCATCTCCAAACTGTAATTAATTAGTCAAAACTAACGAACCGTCTATACGTAAAAACGTTTATTGCTCAGAGGCAAATAAATCAAAATATGTTGCTAATTAGAAACAAACAACTGCAATATTATATTATGCAAAACATTTAATAGCGAATCAATTGATAATTATTTATTAATTAATAATGAATTGTTATTTTCTGATAATATACAAAATATCTGACAATAATTGACAATGGAAATATTGTTTCTTCATTATGAATATAATAATTGATTCTATATGCCTCGTGCACATTTGCTTGTTTAAATCACTATATTTTGCAAACAATTTGATCAATTAAAGGAAGGGAGCCACAAGAACGAGAAATATTATTAAAGATAAAAGAATGGTATTACAACAAAAAGTGAAGTTTAAAGACCAAGACCGTTATTAATTCTGAAACAGACATTGTAAATTATAAATAATAAATTTAAACATTTATGAGGATCAGATAATTATAAATAATAAACACAGTAAGATTCAAATGCTTGTATAAAAACTAGGCTTTCTGATTTCCCGACATTTTTTCATTCCCGGTAATCGGAAAATAAAAATTGACCTACTCGGAAATTCCGAGAAATAATAAATTTTATATATATTTTCCAAAAAAACACAATTTTTTGTGTCAAAATGTTTGTGAATCTTGTCATCCAAATATAGAATTTTTTAAATGTGTTTGTTTCCTTGTTTGGGCCAAAAAAAATCTCGGACTGTTTAATGTTTTATTTATAATTAAAAAAATAAACAACAGCACAACAGGAAAGAACATAAAAGGTTTTACGAACATAAAATACCTTCTTAAAAAAAAATAAAAATTATAATATACTCAAAATCGTAAACTAACATCATTAAAAACCCAATAGACAACAAAAAATTAAAAAAAAAAAATTCCTCCAGAAATATAAGCGATTAAAATCTGCTGGATTTTACCCACTCCTGAAACGTGATGTCAGAGGGTGAAAGTTGGATGGCGGCGTCAAGCGACACAGATTCTGCTTTCGCATGCTCATTTGTCAGAAACAACTAGCAGTGGAGACAACCTAACCTAAAATTCGTTGGAAAAACATCTTCAATATTTTGAAATGTCACAAAATGCTACTTTTGATTCGTTCGTGCCGAGTCGAATTTTCGAATTTCGCCGTGCAATTTACGATCAGGTTTATCTGGAAGACTCCCTCTTTACGTCGCGATATCGTGCGGCCGTCCCAATGGTGTTTTTCTAAAAATATGAACATGTCAAGATTGCATGTTTCTGCAATTTTTTCGGCTCCGAAATGTAAGCTGTTTTTTGCTATTTTTCGCAGATATCTCCAAAACGGCGGGAGTTAGCCCGAAATAAAAAATAAGGCCAAACGAGTATTTTCCACTACGAATCTTTTGATATCACCAGACTTTTGATTTTTTTTTCGTTTCGAAGATAACTACAGAAATGTCGGCCACGTACGGCAATAAATCGCAAATTTTGAGTTTCTACAGTTGGCAACTTTTTAATCTTTGCTTCGACGCCAAAACACTACTCTAGCTAATTTAAATACAATTAAATTTGCTAAAATTAAGGAATTAGAGGGGGCGGGATTTGGGACTTTTTTCTGTCGGTAAAATTTCTCCATTTTGTCACCGTAATTAACCGCTAATAGACCGAATGCATGTAGGCGGCGTCAGAGTCGCGTTTGGGTACTGCAACATAACCTCATTTTCTGTGCATCTTTGTTTACTACTTCCTTAAAAATGCCAAGCAATTGTGGTGTGCCTCAAATGCATTTCCTATTATAGAAAAAATAAAAATGTTAAGTTTCACCAGTTTCCAGTATGCAGCAGTTTTAGAAGAAAGTGGATAGTTGCTCTCAAATTACAAAAAAGCCCATCTAGTGTGTTCAAAACATTTCACAGACCGAATGCATGTAGGCGGCGTCAGAGTCGCGTTTGGGTACTGCAACATAACCTCATTTTCTATGCATCTTTGTTTACTACTTCTTTAAAAATGCCAAGCATTTCTTTTAGTTCACCTAAACTATCCATTTTCCGTAGGTTTCAAATAAACAAACTTATTTCAACACATCAAAACTACAAAGCACAGAACAGAATGAATATTGTACCCAAAGCCGATCGGTAACCGCCTGGCGGCGAAATATTTTACTAAACCTATGCATTCCTCCTATTACCCGAAATCGATCTCATTTACGATGTTCACTTAATATCATGTACTATTTTGACGCTCCGTTTCTGAGAAAAATTATTTTTTTAAAATTCACATACACTCTATAGAAAAACGTAATTTCCTACATTTCCTCGAATATCTCGATAATTATCGTTTTTTTCGAAAACTTTGTAGGTAGCTTATGTAAAGAGAATTAATTGAGCTTTCCGATACTTTTTTTATTTTTTCTCTAACATAAAAAAACAAAAGACTTATGACCGAATATGTGGACGTCTCAAAGCCAACCGCCGCCCAGTCTATTAATTAGGGCGAATGGCTAAAGTACGCCATCTGTTGGACACCACACGAGACCAGTTTTCACCCGGTGACGTCACAGTGCTTTTCGTGAGGATTTCAACTTTAATTATTTATTGCAAAGTAAGTACTACGATTTAATAGCTGATATTCGGTGTGGCGTGTTTTTATACATACATACACACTTTAATGAAATAAAAAAAAATGGGCAAGTTCCCCATTATTATATATTACTTATGCATTTAATATTCTTAGAATGTCTTTTTATTTTCGCGTGTCCGGGAAATCCCGACTGCTATTTCCCGGGAACGGAACCAATAAAACTGACATAATTCCCGGGAAATCTCGTCCCGAGATTCCCGGGACAGAAACCCTAATAAAAACAAATGCACGATTTTTTCGCGAATAACTTTGGTGCGAAATTCGTTAAAATATTAAAATTTTGCGGTTTTACTAAATTATATAATTATTAAACAAGATTATCGAAACTGTCAAAGTCATAATAATTTTCATTATGCGTAATGTTTATGTGAGAATATTATTTAGGTATTATGCAAATCACAACGTACACACTTTTTTATTTATTATGAAAATACCTGCTTTATGTATATTGTTGCCCTAATCTGGGCACGCTAATATAGTAGTTAGGTAAATACTTTAAAATACTCATTATTGGAGAACCAATCAAAACAACTACTTTTCTAGCTAATACTGACGAAGTATTGAATTACATGATAGGATTCTTAGCATTTTAAAGGAACAATATATAGAAAGTAGGTATTTTCATAATAAATAAAAAAGAGTGTAAGTTGTGATTTGCATAATACCCTAATAATCTCTAATCACAATGAAAGCAAATAAATAAGAAATAATTAATTGTTGATGTGAGCATTTCAATTACATGCTACAAATATATCATATTTATATAATGTATGTTTAAAGATTCTTCTGTATAAAAGTTTGATTGGCAAAAAAATTAAATTGGCAAAATTGGTCATACAATTGGTTGTTATATTTCATTTTATGAGCTATCATATCTATACAGGTATCATCATGCCCTTGACCTTTTGACTTTTATCTGTTAATAAATTATCTTGTATCTCTTTACTCTATTAAAATTTATGCTTATCTATTAAAAGTATTAACTAGAATGAATTTCCTATTTCCCTTTTATCCCCGTGTTTGTCGCATAAAAGCGCACCTTTATATCGTTAATGTAAATAAACATTAATTCAGTCTTATTTGGAGACGACTTTCTTTTTTTTATAAATCACTAGCTGCGATACTAAAAAATAAGTATTTATTATGTAATTCTGTACCCAATGTTATTGAATAAAAATCTGTTTTAGTATAGAAAGCTTCCTCCGTTACGTTTTGTAATGTCTCAGCACCGTCTTTTTGATACATAATGCATTATGGTCTGTAATTTGTTTTTTGGCTATTCTTCGCTATAATACCCAAGATTTTTCGGAATACCATATACATTTGAATTTAAAAAATTCAACCCTGTTTTGAGGTTTTGAGGTGATCTTGAATATATGAGCCAATCGATCAATTCTGACCTCGGATTCGAATTCAGTGATCGAACATACTCGTGTAGTACCCAGTCCAAAAAAAAAAATTTTTTGTGTGTGGCTGTGTAATTATCTTAATGGTATTAGATTAAAAGAGGGATATTTTTTTCTTGATAATACTTCTTGTTTGGTAAGCAAGGGATGCAAAAACAAAAAAAAATTAAAATCGGAATTAGGCTAATCTCAGTTAAATCTGCACAGATCTGCAACGACTCGTTTGAAAAAATATTTAAATAAACAATCAAGGATACTTTACTTTTTATCAAATGATTTAAATCAAAAATACTTTTGCCTATAAAGTATTTAAATTATAAATCTTTTTGAGGTTTAAACCTTCTATAATACTTAAAATCATTTTTCACTATTTTTGCTGATTTAAATCAATGGAGTATGATGTCAACGATTTGAGAAAGATTTAAATCACCGAAAATTGTTTAAATCCTTTTTAACCGACTAAGGGCCAGTTTTATAAGTACAAATTAAACGTAAGTTTAACTAGAAGATTCTGTTGGGGTCCGAAATAAAAGTAAATAGCGTGTTTAGCAAAGTGTAATTAAACCCATTTATCAAATAGGAAATTATTAATAAATTTGAATAAACCTTCTGTAGTATTGATAGTTGTTATTGACAGTTATTATCGATAGTTATCGAATTATTTTTGTAGTAAAAAAATTGCTGTGAGAAGCGTCTTTTTGAGTTGTTGTTAATTTCCTGTTTAATGAATGGGCTTAATATACACTTTGCTAAATACGCTATTTACTTTTATTTCGGGTCTCAACAGAATCTTCTAGTTAAACTTAGGTTTAATCTGTACCTATAAAACCGGCTCTAAATAAAATTAAAAAAAGGAGGAAAGTCCCAATTCGACCCATATGCATGTATGTTTTGTTTTTTACCTGTTCAATCATTACTTATAGATTCGCTTAAATGATTTATATGAAATCTTCACAAATTGTGAAGTATGGCTTGGCAGTGGTCCTCTATTAATTTCATCAGCTACATCTAGTATATTTAATTATTTTTAAAAATGTTTAAATTTAGCTTTTATTAACGAAAATCAAAAAAGATTTTTAAACTCAAAAGATTAAAATTAAAACAAAAAGTATTTAAATCAAAAAAGATTTAATTCTCTCGTTATGTTTCAGCTCTGGACGTTCAAAATATTTAGTCTGCATGACGATACGCCGCTATTTTGATAACTAATGTCACCCTTGCCGCTTCAAAAACTAAAATGAACCGTTCAAAAATCAAAAAGGAAGTGCCCCTTGCACCGCACTGAACAATGACCTTTAGTAACATGGCCTCCGGTAACATATTGTTATGACACAGAGGCATGTGAAGCGCCCTGTACACCTTTTATGTAAATGCTAATTGAGGTGGACAGAAGACCATTATTCTGTCATTAACACAATAATAGGGATTGTATTATTCATCTCCATTTAGTATACACAATATACTGGAATATGTCACTGTATTTCGTGCTAAATAAGATAGTATCCGAACCTACTGTGGTCATTTGATTTGCTAATAAGTAACTCTAACTCTTATTGATTGACATCTAATTTATTTATTAAAAATAATATCTGACGGTATAAATTGTAAGATAATTTTTATTTACCACATTCATATTAGAGACCAAAATAAACTGTGGAATTAGTAAACTAAATCACTCATATGCAAAATATTTTAGATATTGTTATTTAATTATTTACTCATTTGATTACACTGCCCAACAGATACTTAACCCAAGTATAGGACAGGGAGGTACCGAGAAATGGGGTTACTTCATATTTTGTATTTACATTGAATTCTAGGACTAGTAATAATTAAGTATATGTAACGGCAATAATTTTTATGGACTTTAAATAATTTTAAATTCAATTTATAATTTGAAAATGGTAGTTCCCGCTAAATGGTTAGGCATGCGCAGTATAGTTCAAGCAGTAAATTTGTATGGCAGCCATGAAATACAAACTTCACCATTACCATACTGACATGTGCGACAAAAAATGCCACTTTTAATTCGTTCCCGCCGAGCCGAATTTTCGATTTGCCTTGTGCAATTTTCAATACGGATCAACTAGAAGTCTTCCTCTTTGCGTCACGACATCGTACGGACCTCCTGCAGGTGTTTTTTGAAAAATATGAACGTTTTAAAATTGCATATTTTTGCGCTATTTTCGGTTCCGAAATGCATGATTTTTTAAAATTATTTTTCGCCGATACAGTAAGAGCTAGCCCAAAATAAATAATACCAAAAAACGAGTCTGTCTCATTACGAATCTTTTGATTCCATCAGAATTTTGATTTTGTTCTTCGTTTCGGAGATATTTACAGAAATATGTGGCGATGTCCGACAAAAATCGCACATTTCTTCTTAACAAGTTGGCAACTCCTTTTAACCTTGGCTCCTTGGCTAAAAAAACTACTCTAACGAATTTAAATGGAATTAAATTTACTAGAACTCTTTTTTAAATTTTTTGTCTTGCGACAAAAATCAGGCAAATAGAAGGGGCGGAAGTGAGAACTTTTTTTTTCGGTAAAATCATTTTGTCACCATAATTAATCGGTAATTAACTGAAATTGGTCTCAATTACGATGTACTCTTAATATCATGTATTACCTAGACGCTTCATTAATTTCAGCCCTTCAAAGCAAACGTTTCTGGGAAAAATGATTTTTTTAAGATTCACCTGCATTTTCTAGGAAAACGTAAAATTTCTTTTATTTTCCCAAAAATCTCGCTAATTATCAGTTTTTTCAAAATATTTGTAGACACCAATTCTAAAGAAAATTGATCGAGCTTTCCGACAATTTTTTTTATTTTTTCTCTAACATAAAAAACAACAAAGTTGTGGCCGAAAATGTGCACCTCTTCGCACTTCCTAAAATTCATAAAATATTTATTTGCAAACTGGAAAACTAGAAGTTAAGATATTAGTATTACATTTGGTATTGACAGGGCAGCAATCTAACAACAATAAATTTACCTCTAACCATTGACGTCACGCGTTAACAAAATTTGAAATGATTAGTATAAATTTTGTGGATTTATGAATAATTAACAAATAGCAGGGTGATTTTACTTTCTATCACGTTACCCTCATGTATTTTACCGTTCAAATTAGTAGGTATTTTTAAGTTTTCCACACACATGAAATAACCCCATTCTACTAAAATTATGTTAACAAGCAATAAACGTGTATAAATAAAAATCTATCACGGAGATTAATCTACCACGGAGATGACAAAACAGAATAAAACAAACCAGAAAAATAAACAAAAAGGAAAGACAAACAAGTCAACCTAGTTTCTTTGGTGATATGTTTTAAAGCATTGAGGCAGCAATTCAAAATGTCTATGTCACCGCAGATTGCGTAACCAAAATTTACATAAATGTTCGTGTTAGAGATGAATGAACATTAGGTGTTTGATATTATTAATTCCTTTATCAAAAAAAAATCATCCAGAATTGACGGAATAACTTGCTACTTATTAAAGGAAGTAGCAGAATATGTGTCATTGACATATCTAATAGATCTCTCGTTGGTAAACGGTTATTTTCCGGATGAACTAAAAACAGCAGTAGTAGTACCAGTGTATAAAAAAGATGATGCCTATGAAATTAAAAGCTATAGATCAACTGAGTTATTGTTGGTGTTCTCGAAAATATTTGAAAAAGCTTTTTACAACAAACTAATTTCATTCCTCGATAAGCGTGAGCTACTGTCGTAGACAATATTTGGATTTACTAGAAGGCGCTGTTAGCAAGACTCAATACTTTCATTCTATGAAATAACCCTAGACAACCTAAATTGTAGCTTAAAATCATGTGGAATTTTCTATGACCTGTCCCCAGTATTCGATACAATAAACCACACAATTCTATTTGGAAAACTTTAACTTAATGGAATTAGAGGACCTGCCTTAGCGTTACTAAATTCATACTTGACAAATAGATACCAACTAGTACGTGTTAACACATTTAACCTAAAAACATTACACCCTAATAAAATTCTGATTACTTCTGGCGTGCTTCAGGACAGTGTGCTAGGCCCACTCTTATTTAAAATTTTTGTGAACGGTATCTTTAAAGCCTTCAATAACACCTTCTTAACCCTAATTGCTGACGACACATCTGCAATTTTGTCATCCAAAAATTTAAACCAAATTAGTATCGAAGCAAACATGTGTTTTCAAACTATGTCTGAATGGTGTTCACAAAATGGCCTAGTACTCAATATAAGTAAAAATAATTTACCCGATAAACAAAAAAATTCATTACAGCCTCCTATTGAAGGCGAATAATAAAAGTCTAGAACAAGAAAATGAAGTTAAAGTTCTGGGAGTTTGGTTAGACAGTAACTTATCACCTATTAGTGTGGTGGCTTAGAACACATACTAGGCAGAATCGTGACCTGCTGGATTAAAGCGCCAAATTTTACAAAGTTCTTATATACCTGTAACTTTAATATTTTTCAAGATACAAGCTTCCAAAGTTTTGAGCTTTTTTCAAGTTATTATGAAAATCGATTAGGTTTACAGCAACACTATTTGAATCAATTTTAATCTAGACTAAATTTATTACCACTTTAGAATATAGTGATATGGTCTTCTTACCGTGGATCAAGAGACAACTTCAGGATTGCCTAAGAATCGATGTTGTATGGAACATATACAAACCAGATAGTCTGAAGAAAACTACACGTTTAAAGAGAGGGATGGGAGAAAGGAGAAAAGTCACAAGGGAAACCACACTCCCAAAAACTTTATTACATTCCTGTAGAATTCAGAGAACAGGACAGAACTGTTTACCCTACTAAGTGATGCAGTCGCAGTTATGACGTACAAGAAGGTAAAGAAATATACATCATCTATCACCTAAATGTTATTTCAAAAAATAGCAGTGCACCGATGTCCGAAACTGACCACGAAGAAGCTGATACCAGAATGTGTCTTCATATATTGGATGCATTACAAAAGGGTGCAACCAACATCCTCATAAGTACAGTTGACACAGATGTTATTGTGGTACTAGTAGGCATCTTTTTCGAGCTACAAACTTTCAAACCTAATATTCAACTTTGGATTGCATTTAGTAAGGGTAAACACTTCCGATATTATCATACCAATGCCTTCTGCCAAGAGCTTAGAGCTCAAAGAAAATATGCATGCAAGCATTGCCCTTTTTCCATGCTTTCACGGGTTCAGACAATACATCACAATTTTTTGATAAGGGGAAAAGTCAGCATGGAAGACATGGAAAGCATACCCTCCAGGCACTGAAGGATTTATCTTCTCTGCAAAACAGAGGCATTTGAACTTATAGAACTATTCACATGCATCCTGTACGATGACACAACAGAACTTGACATCATCAACAAGCTCAGAGAGGATCTCTTCACACAAGGAAAAAAAGTAAAGATGATGCAAAGTCTACCGTCCACACATGATGCCCTCATTCAACACACTAATCGCTGCATCTATCAATCTAGCATCTAGTTAACCAGTTTGAAATTACTCCAAAATGCTCCTAGTTCGGCTAACTTTGGATGGAAAAGAAACGAAGAGACATGGCAACCAATTTGAAGCAAGAAAAAGATGTAGGGAATTAATCAAGTGTGGATGTAAGGCTGAACCCCTGTGCTCTAAGAATTGCGTTTGTAACAAGGCTGCCTTGCCTGCACAGCTCTTTGTCATTGTAAAGGTCATTGTGAACACTAAACAACAACATTATATATATAATTTTTATGATTATTTTCTGAATAGTTTTTCTGTAATTTTTTTTATCGAAACGTTTGTAACATGGTCAAATACATTATCTCTGCAAATTGTGATTGTATCGATGTCTTTCTTTACTCACATTGTAGCCTATTTATTCTTCTTAAACATTAATAAATAATGCTCGCTGTAAAACTGACTGCATTGGAGATATTTAGCAAAAGCGACAAATATACAGATTTTCGTAATAACCTGAAAAAAGTTCAAAACTTTGGAAGCTTGTATCTCGAAAAATATTAAAGTTACGGAAGCGGCTCTGGTCTCAAATTGTAGCAAATTTAGTTTAAATTAAATTTTTTTTGCTACAAACCCAGAAGTTGGGAGATATTTAGTAAAAACCAAATAAAAGTCGAAAATTTACAGGTACCGTCCAAAGAAAACAAAGATGGCGTCGTATTTCAAGATGGCGGACACTGAAATCGGGCATCTCCCCCCTCCCTGAATCGATAGTACTGAGGGTATATAAGAAGTGTGCAAAATTTGGAGCTTTAATCCAGCAGGTCACGATCTTTTCGCTAAGAAACCACACGTCATAGAGACTGCTGAAAACTTACTTGATATAAATCAAAAATCTCCTTAGAACTCAGAAACTCTTTACTTTCCAAGTAAATGAACAATATATTTAAATTTCTCTAAAAGTTGACGTTCCTTTTAACAAAATTAATTAAAATCATTAAAAAAATTCATAATCAGAACATCATGGTAATATTATGTTGCCTAATTTTAAGGGCCAAGGATAATTCTATTTCCAACATACCCCCCCCCCCCCCCCCCCTTGAGTCACTAACTGCAGTTAACAAAATAACGACTCAATGCGCAAAATTTTACAAAAACATTGAACAATATAAACAATAAATACATCAAAATACAATCTACATATTGTATCTCATTGGGATTTTAATTTCTTTACCTCGCCTAGAGAACTGTACTCTAGGCATTTGATCCTCAAGAGGTTATTTTAACTTGTTTCAATGCACTATCGCCACCACTAACATTTTTAGTCTTGTTTTCTAAGCATTTACAACAGGACGATCTTGAAGAAAGTTCTGTGTATCCCAGGGGGTACTTTCCTGAAAACATGCCTTTTGCACAGGTCATAGAATAGTTCCTGTCAATTTTTTCAACTGTATAAGGCTGACTTGACCATCTTTACTTGGTATCAATTCTTGAACGACAGCAATTGGCCAATTAAATCTTTTAATGTTATCATTTACTATCAATACTACGTCTCTTTTCCTTACAGTCTCAGTTTTGATTCGCTTTTTTTGAAGTCTGCATGAGTTGGCCCAAATATTCGTTTCTAAAGTGCCTTCTCAGGTCACTGCTAACTTTCTGCCGGTGTTTAATATGCTTCTCTAGAGCAATAGAATCAACTTCATCACAGTTAGGTGTCCCACCCTCTTGAATACCTTGTAAAAAGTGTGCTGGTGTCAGAGCTATCATATCTTCGGTTTACTCAGATATGTACGTCAGTGGGCGAGAATTTATGACAGCTTCACAAACACACAATACTGTTAGCAACTGTTCATAAGATAGAGATGCTCTACCTAGTACTTTTCGAAGTAGTTTCACCATTCCAACCAATCTTTCCCACCAACCACCCCACTGTGGTGATGCGGGTGGATTGAACTTCCACTTTATTCTCCATGAACTACAATTTTCTAGAATAATATTCCAGTCTGACTTTGCAAAAGCATTCTCTGCTCCCGTAAAATTAGTTCCATTGTCGCTATAAATTATACAAGGCCTACCTCGTCTGGAAATAAAGTGCTTGAAGGAAATCATTGATACTCATAGATGTCACTAATTTTAGATGGACGGCTCGATAAATACTGCAAGTAAACATACAAATCCATGATTTTGTTTTTCCTCGAAGGTAGATTGGACCAGCCATATCAACGCCTGTTACTTCAAACACTGCAGCGTCTTTTACCCTGTCTTCCGGCAAGGCTACTGTAGTTGTCTGTAGTCCTTTTTCTTCATATCTGCGACAAATGACGCAATTCCGCACAACAGATCTTACAGATTTTCTGCTTTTCTTAATCCAACTAACCATTCTCGACAAAAAAAAGTGCACTTACGACCCTTGGTACGTAAATGACTATATTACTTTACTTTTTTAGCCTAGAGCATAAGAGTAAATTTTATGCTTTTATGCCTATGGGCTGTAAGTGACACTTTTATAACACCGACAGACGTCAAAAACTGACACTTCCAGAGAACGAGTGGTGGTACGAAAAAGTATTTTTACCTCCGTTGTTAATGCGAATAGCCATCTAAAATGTCAAACTTTAATGTCGTGAAATGAGTTAAGAAATGTCGTGTTTTTCTGACGTTTGAAGAAAATAGTATATTGTGTATTTAGGTGTGAAAGCAATACATTCCCGGACGACGATGCAAATTGATGGCCGAGGCGCTAGCCGAGGCCAACAAGCATCGAAGTCCGGGAATGTGCTTTCACACCGAAGTACACATACTATTTTTTCTGAAATCACAATCGATATTATTATAAATTAAGGTATTTGTATTAATGCATAACATTTCTTCATTACAATCTAACTGCTTACTAATAAATGCAATTTTAATGTGAGTTGTTTTGTTTGCGTGTATTTATTTACTGTCTAAAATATAAATAAAAAACCGTACGGGAATGTTAGTAGTAGTAGTAGTAAGTAACATTCCCGTACGGTTTTGTTGATCGTTGCTTGGCAACGGATCTTTTCCGGTCTGTTTTCTGATAGTTTCTTAGCAACAGACTAAAATACTGAAATTGTGCATTTTTCGATCTGAAATCGCGCTGAAAATGTAGACATTGCCGATCGATTTCAGAAAAAATTACTTTTCTAACTAAAATATGTAATTTTATATCCTATTAACACATACCGAAATTGAAAATAATGCTGGTAACGGCTAACGGGTATAGACCAAAAGGTGTTAGGAAAAAAATTTTTAAATTGTCGACGTTTCGTCAAAATTTATTGACATCCTCAGGACTCTACAATTGAACACATTGATGTAGGTATTTATGGACAATATCATATTATTATTAAAAAAGGTTGTGATTGTTTATCACTGAATGAAATATATAACAATTAATTAAACAAACCAAATAAAAGTTTATACTTTTTCTATTAATTCTTATTTTATACTAAAAATGTTTACTTATAACAAGGGAAGGTACTAAGTTAAAAAAGTAATGTTGGAAAGTAAAAATTAAGTAAATTATTGTGTAAAATTATTAGGTATAAAAACTTTAATTTCACAGCCCCACAAAAAAAACTGTTATGGAGATAACTGTATCCTTATGTAATTTTCGACGCTGAATCCGAATCCGAGGTCAAAAAAAATCGTACACCCCCAAAATCAACCCCTAGCGCTAAAAAACACTCCCTAAACATAGTAAAAATGACTTAACGCTCCACGAATGGTCTTAAACCTCAATAAATCGAATTAAATATAAACATTCAAGTATATAACACATAAATACTACTTTCCATTGAAAATCACCCCATGAGTGGGTGAAAACTACTCCTTATCAAGAGAAAACGTAAAAAATGCAGTGAATGTAAAAAAAAGCTTGCAATGCCCAGTTTTTTTGGAAAAAGTGAGTAACTGCATTAGTTCCGATGCGATGCTCAAAATCTACCCCCATGGAGTGGTGGAAACCACCCCTAGATTAAAATTGCAAGGAAAATCAGGGGAAAAAGCAGAAACAATGAACGCCCCAAGAGACCAATTTGACGTATACTTAATCCGCATTCAACACTCGTATGCGGTTGTCAATGCGCCACCTACCGGCTGGTCAAAAAACTATATAGTCAGAAAATTATATAGATGTTTTTTCTGAATTTTTGGACATTCTTTTTAGAGGCCAAATAAATAAGTGATAGTATTTTCAAAGAATGCTTTTTAGGAGTCATCTAAGAAATTGCATTTTAAATATGGGGGGTGGTTTCCGCCTCTCTATGGGGGTAGTTTTTGAGCATCGCATCGAGACTAATGCAGTTACATACTGTTTCTAAAATAACTGGGCATCGTAAGCTTTTTTTTTGCAATCACTGTAGTTTTTTTAAATTTCCTTGTTGTGTGAGTGGTAGTTTTCACCTACTCATGGGGGTGATTTTCAATGGAAAGTAGTGTTAACTCTGTATTTATGCGTTATATACTTGAATGTTTATATTTAATTCGATTTGTTGAGATTCAAGACTATTCGTGGAGCGTTGTAATTTTAAATTGCAGTTGCTTAGATAACTCCTAAAAAGAATTCTCTGAAAATACTATTACTTATTTATCTGGCCTCTAAAAAGAATCGTCTAAAAATTCAGAAAAAAACATCTATATAATTTTCTGATAGTTTTTGACCAGCCGGTAGGTGGCGCATTGAAAACCGCATACGAGTGTTGAATGCGGATTAAGTATACGTCAAGTTGGGCTCTTTATTGGGGCGTTCATTGTTTCTTTTTTTCCCCGATTTTCCTTGAAATTTTAATCTAGGGGTGGTTTTCGCCACTCTATGGGGATGAGCATCACATCGGAACTAATGCAGTTGCTCACTCTTTAAAAAAAAACTGGGCATCGTAAGCTTTTTTAAAATCACTGCATTTTTTTAAGTTTCCTGTTGTATGAGGGGTAGTTTTCACCCACTCATGGGGGTGACTTTCAATGGAAAGTAGTGTTAACTCTGTGTTTATGCGTTATATACTTGAATGTTTATATTTAATTCGATTTATTGAGATTTAAGACTATTCGTGGAGCGTTAAGTCATTTTTACCATGTTTAGGGAGTGTTTTTTAGCGCTAGGGGTTGATTTTGACCTCGGATTCGGATTCAGCGTCGAAAATTACATAGAGATACACTTGTCTCGATAGAAATTCCAATTTTTTTTTTGTGGGGCTGTGTTATCTAATGAAATTAAACTAATGAAAAATTTATTAACTTACATTTAGATGATTTTCCTTTGTTAAATTAAATTTTAAGAACAAAACAGAACACATTGATATTAATAAATACAAATAACTCTTCAACGTATGAGTAACTAGTTTATAATGATAAGAATTATCTGAAAAATATTTAGGTAAAAAATGTTCTCCCACCTACATTTAATCCTTTACAACAAGAAACCAATAACAAAATGAAGAACTATTTAGCTATTTTAATCTACCAACAATTAAATAATAAAGGTCGTGAATAAAATGACCTGTTAAATTTATTAAAGATGAAAAATAAAAGCGGAGTTATTAGACTTTAAACGATTATAAGGAAAACAAGCAAAAATATATTGAAGAGTTATTTGTATTTATTAATATCAATGTGTCCTCTTTTGTTTTTAGAATTTAATTTAACAAAGGAAAATTCATCTAAATGTAAATTAATAAATTTTTCATTAGTTTAGTTTCATTAGATAATTAGAGTTTTTAAGCCTAATAATTTTACACAATAATTTACTTCATTTTTACTTTCCAACATTACTTTTTTAACTTAGTACCTTCCCTTGTTATAAGTAAAAATGTTTTAGTATAAAATAAGAACTAATAGAAAAAGTATAAACTTTTATTTATTTGGTTTGTTTAATTAATTGGTATATATTTTATTCAGTGATAAACAATCACAACCTTTTTTAAATAATAATATGATATTGTCCATAAATAACTACATCAATATGTTCAATTATAGTCCTGAGGATGTCAATAAATTTTGACGAAACGTCGACCATTTAAAAAAGTTTTTTCCTAACACCTTTTGGTCTATACCCGTTAGTTGTTACCAGCTTTAAAGCACAGACCATCAACCACTAATAAAAATTAATATCTAAAGTACTTTCTAAGATATTAAAGCTGTTGCGGACATATGTTCATATGTACTTTTCTTCCTAAAATGACCTAAGGAATCACACCCTGAAATATTAGCAAGTCATAAGGGAACACCCTGTATTTTTACGTTCTGATAATAAACTATGATAACACAATTATTGTCATTATAAAAAAGAAAAAATAGTTTTCAATTGAATAAGACATATCTCCATTTAAAGAGGAAATTCTGATGACATCATAACTCTCTCATTATGTAAATATTTTTTGTATAACACAAATATTTATGGATAGAATGGGGGTTATTTAGGATCAGGCCTAATACAAATATAAGTGGCCGGGTCCATACTTTTGAACAACACTGTACATCAAAAACGGCAATTCAATTGTACATCAAATATAAACATTCATTCTTTGTATTTGTAAGTTCGTTACAAACAAAAGAATATTTCAATCTGAAGACTTATTTAGAAAACTGTAGAAGTGAAAGAAAATAGAACGTAAGTGACTGTAACTAATTTAATAAAAAGAGCTTTGTATTTTTTATTTCAATCAGACGTGGCTTCAGAACATTCTGAGGAGAAACAAGAAAACTGAAAATCAAATAATTTCTAGCCCCTGTGTAATTCCAGCAGCCACAGACAAACAATTTTCCAGCAAAAAACAACAAAACTTATCGACAAGCCTTCTTAAGTTTTTTGTTGTGTCTATTTATCTTTTCAATATACAAAAGAAGATGATGTGTAGTGCAATGTATAATAAATATTTTCTCTGTATACACGAGGTTTCACAACTCTTTTATAGTATATGTATTTACAAACACAATTTTATAGCTTTTTGTTTACTTACCGTTTTATTTGTATTCTAATCTTAAATGAAAAGCAACATAGGAAAATTACTTCCCGTAACTGTCACAGTTAATAGTCTGCCTTATGTTAGACGAAAAAAAATATTCAACCAACCATTTATCAGAAAAATAATATATATCTTATTCAACAATAGCAAATACTCCTGCTAAAATTTTATTATACCTGTTGTTTTACTCGATTTATAAAGATTAGAATTAGTGAGCAAACATAATACCAAAAATCGAAATCAGAAATATCAGGGGCGGGGAATACTTTTGTTGTAATCTGAAACATACATATAAAGAAGCTTTGGACTTCAGGTGACATAGGAAATATACAACAATTTAAACAGCAAAACATCGTTTTTTCTCATTTTTCTACAAATACCTCCGGTCGTCGTATTGGTCGTATTACAAAAATGAAAAATGGAGATTGTTCAAAATAAAATTTCAAACGGTTCTAGATATACAAGAATTCTATTAATTATGTCTCAAAGGAAATGAAAAATGCCACGTATTTTAATATACAGTTCCTTAATGACGTGTAGACCTGTGTTATTATTAACACTGACAATGATAAATTTTGTTTTATAAAAATTACTGGAAATGGCCACCTTCACTTAATAGGCATGCGTCCGCTCGTCTTCGCATCGAATTGCGCACTCGTTCAGATATTCCCGGCGTATTCCGTATTATTTCACACGGGGCAACTATGCGATCTCTTAAATCTTCTAAAGTGTTAATGGGAGTTTTATACACCAGGGTTTTAGGATGAACCCACAAAAATAAATCCAAACTATTGAAATCGGAGGACCTTGCTGGTCATTGCTGAGGTCCTCCGCGACTTATCCAACGACTAGGATAAGCCATATGTAAATGGTCTCGAATAATTACACTGAAATGAACAGGAGCTCCATTGTGCATGTACCACATTCGATTCCTTAAGACGTTGACTGCCATCTCGGTCTATATGACCGAGGTTTTTATCGTCCATGAGGCCAACTCGGTCCATAAGACCGAATACTTATATTTGCTCTGTGGGCCGACTCGGTCTATAAGACCGAGTCAGGATTTTGGGATCTCTGGATCTTCTGGATCTTTTCGAGATCTCGGAATCTCCCAGCGACTCGGTCCAGCACACATCTATCGTTATAGATAGACCGAAATGGCGTAGTAAAGGACCGAGACCTTTTTTGACGTTTTTTTTTTGCAGTTTTTTTTTTTTCAAAATATTGTGTGCCAATTCATAGTGTATTAGCCGATGTAGGCGATGAAATATAGCAGTCAACCTTCATTTTTTTTTGCAGTAAGTCGGATTGAGATGTGGTTTTTTGCATTTGTTTCGTTAACTCGTCTAGAAACTTTGTGTCATATTTTGGTCTGGTACTTTTTTCATATCTTCCAGAAAAAACTCCCGAATCACACGAATTTCAGTACCCTGGTTTTTTTTGAGTCGCTGGACCCGAATGTGATGTCCAAATGAGCCCCCCGTGCACCTGGAGGTCAGGACGGCACCAGGAACGTCATCACCTAAAGTTCCCTGTAAACTCATGGAAAATCGATCGAAACTCATTACCCCGGAGGTTTTCCGGGTCGCTCGTCCTGAATCTGACATCGGCAACCTCCTCCGGAGGACCTGGTGCGCGCGACCTGGCTAATAACGTCATCTCCTGGAGTTTTACTGAAATTTTGTCGTCAAACTTTCTAACATTGCTTTAATGAATGCTAGTTAATATATTATTATGGTAGAACAAGTTTCCCACTGCAACCTTCTTCATCATTTCGACGTAAACATACGCAACAAATTATAAATAATTATTAATTAAAAATAAAAATAATTATTTTTATTACAAAAATTTATTATTTGATAGAAGTAAAACTAGTTAAAATGTCAAATTGGCGCCTTCTTTATACCAGATTCCAAAATTCCGTTGGTTTAACTTTGTTGCGTCATAGATATTTTCGTTAAGTATACCGGTATATAATTTATTAGTTCACGAGTATATTAATTATATAATTATATATAGTATTTATTATGATAAATATTGAATAAACTTTATAAAGGTATTTATTTTATCTATTAAAAATATTAATTTTATTTTTGACGATATTTAGAATAAACTGTAAAATTAAGAAAAGTTTTTTTGATAAATTAATGTATTTGTAAAAAGAAATATAAAGTTCAGATATTTTTGAAATTGTGCCTGCATATATTTGTACCCATACCTCGAATAGTTTCAATTGAATCAACTATTTTAACTCTGGTGATAAAGTAAGTTCATTGAAAAAGAGAGAACATGCCCATCTTGTATAAGTTAAGAGGTTACCGATGTCAGATTCGAGACGAGCGACCCGAAAAACTCCCGGGTAACGAGTTTCGATCGATTTAATAAGTAATTTCAGTAAAACTCCAGGAGATGACGTTATTAGACAGGTCGCGTGCACCAGGTTCTCCGGATGAGGTTACCGATGTCAGATTCGGGACGAGCGACCCGAACAACTCACGGATAACGAGTTTCGATCAATTTTCCAAGAGTTTACAGGGAACTACAGGTGATGACGTTCCTGGTGCCGTCCTGACCTTCAGGTGCACAGGAGGCTCATTTGGACATCACATTCAGGTTCAGCGACTCAATAAATCTTCTGGTATTGCAATTCGTATGATTCGGGAGATTTTTCTGGAAGATATGAATTTTTTCTTCATCACTTGAGAAGATGCACTTATAAGAATGCACTTTTAGATGCAGCAATGCAATTTCAAAAAAGTACAAGTTCAAAATATAGCACAAAGTTTCTAGACGAGTTAACGAAGCGAAAGCAAAAAACCCAATCTCAATCTGACTTACTGCAAAAAAAAATGAAGGTTTGGGCTATTTTTGTGTTATATTTCCTCGACTAATGATATTCATGGCCTGGGGGATATTTTATTTGGTTAAACCGTTGCTACCGGTTGGTGCCTTGTGAGAAATTTGTCTTAAGCCGTATGGCAGTCAACGTGTTAACGCAATTGGTACATCTTCAAGGTAGATCTTCTCTGAGAAAATGCGGGTAAGATTGTCTAGGCAGAAAAAAAGATTATTACTAATAATTCTTACATTAACCGAAAATTTCTCTTGGGTATAGGTTTCGATTATGGCATGAGAGTTTTCGACCGCCGACATATGATTATTATAGAAATTTTGAATAGCATTCATAGAAAAATTTGCTTCATCTGTGAACAAATTTATGACTCAAACTGCGAATTTAGTGTAACATTCTGAAGGTACCGCTGACAGAAGTTCACACGCCGTGGAAAATTCCTGGAAAGTAATGCCTGTACTCTTAGAATATAATACGGATACAACAAAAATCAACCAAAATTCGCCAAACAATCTGATGACAAAGATTCAGAGCTCTAGCAATCTTCCTCGTACTGGTCCCAGGATGTTCGTCGATTTTCTTTCTAACAGTTCGGGATCTACCTTCCGAAATAGCTTTTTGGAAACTACCAGTTTCACAAAGACGGCGATGAATAGTCGAGAAGAATCGGGAATCTCGCAAGGTACGATCACTTCTGGCTTTTTTGCATTATCATCTGCAAGACCATATACGTAATGCATTGTCGGTATTTTAGCTTTCATATAATTCACCATATTTACTGAGTATTCGAATAAAAACAGCGAAAAAGTAAATTAAATTAAATATTACTGAAATGTATTTCAATAATATGTAAGCATCTTCACCACGTCACGGTACTAATCCAGGAAGAGGTTTTTTTTTCATTTTTTTCTTGTTTTGTTTTTTTTCATTTTAACTTTTTATCTTTTATTTCCACATCCAGTGAAAGTGTAGTAGCGACAAAAAAAAAATTAAAATTTTTTTATTGTTCAGATAGGCTTAGAAAGTCATAAAATGTCGAGATTTTAAGTTTGAGCGAAAGAAAAATTTCTGTCTGTCTGTCGGTCTGTAACTTTTTTTTGTGCGCACGTTTACTCTGGAACCGTTTGAGATATTGACTTGAAATTTGGTACACAATGTGTACCAAATTTCATCTGTACTACACATATTAGTCTACGTAATGAAGCATTATTTGACGAGTTTTTTGTAAATATTTCGTGCAAAGGCGAGATTACCTTTCCCACCGTTTTCGAGGGTACTAAACACGATGGAAGTGGTGGAAGAAGTTTTTGACTACCGCAACCCCCTGAAATGGCCAAAAACCACCCCCGTTATGGGGTTCCCTTTATGTTTTCATATATAAAAGGGTCTGGGAGTGATTTATCAACGGGTTATACTTGAAATAATATGAAAAGGGATTATAGAGTAAGTGGAATCCAGACAGCAGACCAGGGGGTTGATTAAACGATTAAACCCTCCCGAGGGTTGGAAAATCATTTTTTTTTCAAATGATTCAGTTCCGACGCATATCCTCCCGTTTTCGGGGTCGCTGATCATGGAAAAAATATTCATTTGCAGCTCCAACTGCTCTTCATCCCTCAAACGGTCAGAAACCTCTATCTAGGATTTACAGGTTTTTCGACACATGATCGTTATTCCTGTGCATATCCCTTAATTTTTCACGGAGAAGAAGGTAGTAGCGATCTCGAGGGTTGCTTCAACCCTTCCAAGGGGCGTAAACTTCATTAATTACACGTTGGATCGTCAACACGTCCTCCCCCGTTTTTGCAGGCGCTGATCACGATAAAAATATTCACCTTCATCTCCGACTCTCCTCAACCCCTATAATGGACGGAAACCTATCCTCGTCCACCAGTTATCGCTGGGGCGATGATTGTGTAGGTTGCTGAGTAGGGTATAATGATTTCTTCATCGGGGAGTAATGAATAATAAAATTTTGTCGTCAATGGCAATGTTGTTTATTCAAAGAATTACATGAAAATATTTTTATCACAAAATAAATTATTTGCCTACAATTAATTAAAAAATCCTAGGTCGTTTATTTGCAAATAGCATAAACAGACCTCATATTCCTCAAAATGCACATCGCACTCGATCTCTTTTTCTTCTTCATCCGCCATTTCAGTGAGAGAATCTGAATCGGAATCACTTAAACCAATTTCAGGGATTGAATTAAAATAAAAATCATCATTATCGTCATCGTCATCTGCTGTCTCTTCTGTACATACATCTTTATTATTACAGGAGTTAAGGAGAGGCGGAGATGAAGGTGGATATGTTTATCGTGATTAGCGCCTGCGAAAACGGGGGAGGGCGTATTGACGATCCAACGTGCAATTAATGAATTTTACACCCTTGAAGGGTTGAAACAACCCCCGATGTCGTTACCACGGGATATGCACTGAAATAAAGATCATGTGCCGAAAAACCTGTAAATCCTGGATAGCATGCTTTCTGGTGGGTGAGGGGTGGTTTTGTAGAAGAACGCACTACCGGGCGTCAAAATGACGCGACACCAATTTATTTCTCAGGGGGCGCCAGTCGCGTATTACCCCGTTCTTCTACCTCCCAGGCGGGTTCGAGATAAGATGCACTTCGATTGCCGGATAATGGACCAAGGCTGCACTACCACAGATCGGTAATGACGCACTCTCTGAACCTGAATTCCCTCGTTAGGGGTTTAGGCACCTCTTAATTTCCTGAATCTTTGCATAAAAAAATCCCATCCGAAGAATTTCTCTGCGGAGGGATTAGTTTTGGTACTCGGAATCCACGTTTTGGGCTGCTAATAACGGACTCTGTTTCTCAAAAAACGCATAAAAAAATCCCTATCAAACTTCCGTAGGGCAACCAGAAGGTCAAGTGTTAATGTGAATTAACTCGACACATCCGGTTTTCGATACGAAAGTTCCAGGGATTATAGACCGTCAACAGGCCTCAAGATCAATTAAGAAACAATAGTTCAAAGAATCCGTTTATTTAACAGAAGCGATTATACAAAATCCTCAAGATAAGAATCGTGCCTTCCCCAATCAAGGTAATGGCTTTCAGACCATACAAACGAGAGCGCTTACGCTAACGATCGATTAGGTAGAAAATATTCATGCATACCTTCTCAGAATCAAAATGCGAGCTTTTTTTGAGAAGTCTGAGACTATTTGTAATTCATAATTACGGCTGACTGATATTAACTTAAAAAAGTTTTACTAAATGAATTTATTTTCGCTAGAGACTACTTAGCTTTAAAGTTCTTGTATCGTGGAAATTCACGTACTCACACACATTCGTGAGGACTTATAACTGCATAAGTTTAATGTCGTTCGATCAGTCCACGATTTACTTGCTCCTATGCAGTTGTTCAATATTATCGATATGGCAGCAACCCACCTTCGAGCGACTTTTAGGCAAAATTGAATTTTTGGATTTTTATGCACGAGGCGTTTTCCTCTATAACTTTGTCATTTGGAAAGCCCTGCTATTGGCTTTCCTACCATTGCTTTGTCTGGACCACTCAACGCGCTCGACCAAATTGCGAGCCAATCCCGACTCTTTCCATGTGAGAAACCGGCCTTGTACATGTGCATTGATTTTTATCAATTTTTGCTTTGCCTTTTGGATGCAGTCCATCGCTAAAATTGTATGCTCATACTTTAGAATTGGGCTTTCAATGACCGTACATCAAAGGTCAATGTCTTTGGTGGAGGAATAAAAAATAAAAAATATTTCAAAGTATATTTTTGTGGTACTTTTTAAACTGACTTTGTGGTACTTTTGAAAAATCTATTTTAAGACCAATTCCGGCGTACTTTTGAAAAATCAATTTTCATGCCAAATTTCAAGGTACTTTTGACAAACTAATCTGCGGGTGAAATTTTGGCGTACTTTTGAAAAATCGATTTTCAAGCCAAATTTCAAGGTAGTTTTGAAAAATTAATCTGCGGGTGAAATTTTGGCGTACTTTCGAAAAATCGATTTTCAAGCCAAATTTCAACGCAGTTTTGAAAAATTAGTCTGCAAGTGAAATTTTGGCGTACTTTCGATAAATCGATTCTTGAGCCAAATTTCGACGACCTTTCAAAAATATTATTTTTCAAAGTCCAATTTGTGGTATCTTTGAAAAAGTATATTATTCATAAATCTTTGTCATTATATACTTTTGCTCTCATATCCTGAACCAAAAACATTTTTCCTAAGTGAAAATTCGGTGTTTCTTCGAATTTTCACCTGGTCATTTCCAACGCCTTATAGAACCCAGAACGGTCCTTATGGACTGATCTGTGCCTCTGCAGACTCTTAAAAATGTCTTTAAATGAAATTTTTTTTCGTAAGTCGAATTTTGATTCTGTCTTCAACTTAGGACGATTTTGGAGAGTTCTACAACAGCTTCTGCCCGTTTTAGGGATGAGGGGGGGTTGGAGCTAAAAATGAATATTTTTCCAGCGTCTCCGAAAACGAGGGATAAACGTTTGAACCGACTCATTTGAAAAAAAATTATTTTCCACCTCTAGGGAGGGTTTAATTAATCCCCTACGCCTGCTGTCTAGATTCCCCTTCCATGTTATTTTAAATATATATAACTCGTCGATAAATCATTCTCCAGACCCGTTGATATATGAAAACATAAAGGGATTCCCATAAAAGGGGTGGTTTTTGGCCGTTTCAGGGGGTTGCGGCGCACAAAAACTTCTCCCACTACTTCCATCGTGTTCAGCACCCTCGAAAACGGAGGGAGAAGGTAATCTCGTCTGCACAAAATATTTACACTATTTTTTCCTTCATTACATAGACTATATGTACTTTAACGAGATCTGAAACTAGATTATATTTTCATTTCGTTCCGTCGAAGGGTTGGGGGGTAAATTGGGGTAAATTTGGTAAACAGGCAAGCAGGTAAGAGTCCATAAAATTGGTATTTAGTTTATACAAGAGAAGCTAAGGTCTCATGGCATTGGCATTAGCCACCCCCATTACCACCCCCACCCCGTTATTAAAGGTGGTGATTTAGTGTGTGTACAAGAACCAGAAACCTCAAAATATTTTTTTACTTCATCCTCCCCCACTATCACCCCCCTATCACCACCCCCACCCCTCTACTAATGTGGGGTATCGTTCTATGGGTTTTTGGGGTAGAGGATTTCAAATATTATATTATTAAAGTTCCATAAACAATTATTTTCACGTACAAAATTTTTTCGTCGTGAGTGACTTGCAAGTATATTTAAGTATGCGAATATGCTTCTTTACGTATAGAAATGGATACATCACAAATATCTGGATTCGGTATATGAACTCCTTCAGACTGTGCATAACCGAGATAATAAACGATTGTCATAAATGGCTACAACAACCGGCGGTCCGTGAACCACTTTCACAGGTACAGTAATACTCACAGATCGAATCTATTCCAGTCTTTGCCTTATCGACTAAGAAAAAAATGTGATATTTCCCACTACGTTAAAAATAGTACTACTTGTATCTGTTGAGAATTTTAAGATAACGCAAGAGGCCACCAAGAATGTCGGATTCACCTTGGCGTGGATAATATGAGTCAAATAACGAGTTTAACTCGTCATATCTCCAAAACAAAAACTATGCTTAACTTAAAATTTCGCCCACTTTAAAGTATCACCATAAACCATCATTTAGACCACTTTTAAATTAAATTCATGAGGAATTTTTGGACATTAAACAAATATTTTGACTCGAAATTTTCTGTGGTTGTTAGCATCCATAGTCTGTAGGTACATTTTTTTCCATATATTTTTCGCTATAATAAATTATTTAAAAAAAAATTATATAAGTATTAACTTTTTATGTTTTTTTTTTTTAGGATAAGAGAATCTCTAGATCTGTTCGAAATTTTCTCACCTACAATCCCCATTTCTCATTTTTGCAATACTATATGACATATTTTAATAAAAAGTGATTTTTACGATTGCAATTGTTAAAACGAGTATGTTCCCGGCCTCATCTGAAATCCAAAATTATAGTCATACTTCTTTATATGTGCGCTTCAAATTCCGGTAAAAATATTCCACTCCCTAAACGCTTTCTTAAGAAATATATTTTTGCTCCTCTATATCACTAATCATTATTAACAATGTTGTTTGTGTTAGACATAAATTTGGAAAAATAATTGTATCTATTTGAACAGATGCATTGAATTTATTTTAGGAAATTAATTTATTTTTAAAATGAAATATGAAATATTTGCAATGTTAGCAGTAAGAAATATTGAAATTCAAGGCAAAATAAATATTTTAAAGAAAGTTAATCTCCTAATGGGCCTGAAAGTGTCTTTATCTTACAGGAAACGCTGGGGAACGTCTGCAGGCATAAGCACCAGGGACACATATGTTCCTCAATTAATGACAATTTTCGATGGTCCCCAACGTATATATATTTTCTCCTGATAATTCAGTAATGTCCTAAATGAGACCAGATAGATTGAGAAGATGAAAATGTAAGATCTCCTTTAACGTTGAAAGAGCTAGATATAAGTTAGAAGCATATGATATGAAAATATATAATAGTTAGGCGGATTTCAGTAAAAAAACAGAACAATTGTGCTATTAATGAAGAAAGCATGAAACTTTCAGGGATTGTTCTGAATACAATTCTAATCATTTAAAAATAACGAGCCGTCCATTATGCCTTTAAATAACAAAATGGCGTCCATTTAAAGATGACGCCCGCTCGTACATATAATACTTTAAATATTTTGGCTCCAGTTTGTTCGATTTTAATAATATTTTTACATTATGATCTCTATTCAATGGAACTTTGTTTTCAGTTATTAGAACATTCTTTCCAAGTTTATAGTTTGAGATAAAAACCTCGAAAAAACAAATAATTTGCAGTATATTATTTAGTTTTACTAGTTCACTGTTAAACTATGTCACATAACAAAAATTAAAATAACGTAAGTGGCTTTTATTTAGGCACCTTTCTGCTAAACAAAAAAAGTATTTTTTTGTCAAATACACAAAAGCCTGACATGTCGTCGCGCCAACACCCCCGTCTTATAATTAGGTAATGTATCTATCTATTAGTTTTGTTACTTTTACACAAAATTAAATATCTTTAGGTAAGAAATTTTAATTATACATAATTTTTAAACACGATTTGATGATTCGTTTGTTTATTTTTAGATCAACGAGTTTCTTGAGTTACAAAAAATAGCAGGATATATTTAAAACTAGGCAATACAGGTACTTAAGACAACCCAACTTAAACAAATATGCAGGGTGTTAGTAGTATATTTTAGCGAACTCTTAATACATTTTCTCCTTCCTCTAACTGTTACCAAGTAGTTACAGTAAAGAGATAGGGACATTTGGTCATTGTATTTGTTTAAAAAAAAAAATAACTAAATATTAAACATTTTAAAAAAATATGCAAAACTGCTAAGTGTTTCGTTTTGCATCTGCTTTATTGGATTTTCTCCTAACATATATTGTAAAACATATCTAATCATTTACAGTGATAGTCCTTCAAAGATGGATGTTGCATTATTTTTTTCTCAAAAATACCGTTTGATTTTAGGCCTCTATTGTACACAATTTTCTTGTTCTTTTTAATTCTCATAATGTATCACCTGTTAATATAATAGCACTCACACTCTATAGTTAACGTATGGATATGATGGAGACCTATTATACCATTTATACGTAAATTATAAATTGGCAAAATAGTGCCCTTTGTCAGTGTACTTTATCTGAATGTTTGATAGACCCTATGAAAAATGGAGCTGTGACGCCTAAAGACTGTTACGAGCTACTAGCAACTGCTATCACTAACTTTCAGGTCCTGGGGTCTGTCCCTATAAAAGTAAACCATGGGTTATTAAAGCAACACTCGTAGGGAATCATGCGTGACCTCCACAGAGCTGGGCGAGTACACGGATACTTTACTCGTATTTTGTACTCGAGTACTAAAAGTACTCTTTTTTAATTATTCGTAAGTACTTTTTGGTTTAGAGGACTTAATACTCGTATTTGCAGCACATTAAAAATTACTCGTACAAAGTATTCGTCAAAAATTGTTACTTTTCACGAGTACTTAACCCCCTCTATTTCTCTGGTACAGTAGTCTCAGAGATTTAGTTTACTTTAGTGTGCAGTCATTAGTTTATCACTAAGGGCTCAGGCACTAACTAGTCAATTGTCATCTGTCGTCAGCTTAGCTGTGTATATTATATATATTTGATATTATACAGGGTGTCTCACTTTTTATTAGCATGACTTCATTAGGTAAAAGACCTAATTTTGAGAATAAAAGTGTCCATAATCATCGATCCTAAGATGCTTCGTTTCTGTGACACAGGGCATTGTATTTGTAAATACATTTTTATTATTATTATTTTTTTAAATAACCGCTCGCAAAAAAATTCGTGATATTGCTGCGAATTACTTTTTTGAGAGCAAATAATTCAATACTGAAAACCATTGATTGCCTATTATTACCAGTTGAGAAGATACGAAGATGGAGAGATATTTACTATTCATGAAACTTAAGCAAAAATTATCGCCGAATTGAAATTTTGCAAATATTTTTAGAAAATATTAAACAGCATTCAGTTTTATTTAGAGAATTGCCAGAAATCGATAGGACGCATCATTTTCAAGAAAAAGCGACAATACTGATTAGAAGCCAAATCATGATTTTACATTGTCTTATTTATTATTTTATTTTATTTTATTTACTTTAGGGATAACATTGAATGCCATTTCATATTTTTTGAAAATGTGTGGAAAATTTCAATTCGGCGATCATTTTTTATTATTAAAATAAATCATAAATACTCCTCTATTTTCGCCACCAGAAATAATATAGTAGATAGGTGATGTTTCTCTATTGAATTATTTGCTACGAAATACTAAGTCATTCGCAGCAATATCACAATTTTTTTATGAGCGATTATTTACAAAAATGATAATAAGGAGCAACGTTTGAAGAGACTTTTATTTCAAAATGAGGTTTTCTATGAAGTGCTGCTAATAAAAAGTGAGATGTCCTATGCCTATGTTATAAATAATAATGTTTTTATTTTCTATGAACCATAATGCCTAATGGTTATTTCGTTAAATTTGTTTTATTAAATAAAAGGTTCTATTTTATTTTAAACTTGACTGAGTGTCTTTTTATCTGTTCTTATCTATATAGTTAAAAAGTTCTATCTAAAGACTATGAAGAGAAAATATTAACTTATTTTAATGGTTATGGGTACTCGTACTCGTTACTCGAATTTATGATGGTTTTGCGAGTATTACTCGTACTTTACTTTCTTATTAATAAAATACTTACGAGTATTGTACTCATAAGTAAAATGAATCGGGTACTCGTACTCGAATTTTTGCAAGTACTTTTTTTTGGTACTCGGCACAGCTCTGGACTTCCATCACTTGCCGAATATGGGCACCTTCGAACATCGGAAAAAAAAAGTGATATCAGGGTTGTGTGGAATAGCTGGCTTCAGGAGCATTACCAACCTAAAACATTGGACACACTATTGTTTGATGGGGCTGTACTCGTAAATATCGTCAGACCGACCGCCTATAAAAAACTTTGCGGATTACGCAGTACGAGGATTTATTCTTGAACATATTTTAGACGTACTTTAGGCTAGAAGTTATTTGAGATATTTAACACTCTGATTCATTAAAAACAATGTCTCGTCAGAAACGGGGAACTGGTACTCGAACTCGTGTCATATCGAAAACACCCCTGCCAAAGATGTGGAACGAATTTTTGCGAGTGGATGACTATAAGGTAGAGAAATGTATTTAAGTTCCTGAAAATGTATGTCAAAAATATAACTCCTGATGTCGGAATTATTATAACAGTAATAGGGGAGGATGTAGTAAGTAATACAGACATCTGTCTTGCACCAGTATGCCAGTCTACCCACGAAGAGGCGGACACCAGGCTTATCCTGCATGCTCATGTACCGTTGGGCAGGGATGCTCTAGAACACTTTTAAGAACCGTTGATTCTGACACTAGTATTGGGCATTGCTTTCACTAGTCAATATCCAGGTGTAAAATTGTGGATTGAATTAGGGACAGTGAAGAATATACGAATAATTTCTGTACGTGGGATTGCTGCAGCGATGGAATTTGAAAAGCATCGGCGCTACCAGACTTTCATACCTTAACTGAATGCGATACAATGTCTTCATTCACGTGCGAAAAATGGACTGAGTGGCATGGGAAAAATGCCTGCAGGTTACAGCAGCTTTCAGTTCTATATCACAACCATCAGAAGAGATAGAGTCAGATGTTTTTGGCAAACTTCAACGCTTTTTAATTATAATGCACGATCAAACATCTTCAGAAACTGATGTTAATGTTGCTAGGCGGTACATCTTTACACAAAAAAAATCGTACACTTGGAAGAATACCCCCTACACGAGATGCACTTCTATTGCATATTAAGAGGACAGACTATCAGGTTGGTTATGTTTGGGGCCAAGCAAACATTAAAGAGTCAATGAGTTACCTACAGAATGGGGATTTGAGGCTGGTACAATAGGTTGGGAACCAATATGGATGACACTGCCAGAGGCTTTAAAATCCTGCAAAGAAATCATCGCTTGTCGCTGTACACGTAAAATATGTACAAGGCATTGCAAATGCGAGTTCTCATGTTCAGTATACATCAATGTGTAAGTGTGAGGGCAATTGTGAGAACTAAGTCTGTCACGCGTATACCTTTTTTCACCGAAAATATTTATTTACATTAAAAAGTGTAATTTTATTTCTGGACTAAATTAAACTGACACTGAAATATTACGAGTTATCATTACGTTGCATTACCAAATGCTTAACAACTCAGTTGTAGCCAGTGGCGCAACTAGGGGGGGGGGCTAAAGCCCCTCCCATGCAATGCATATATAGCGTCTAAAATAATAGACAGCTATCACACAAACTATAATGCCCTACTTAAATACCTTACTAGGTACCCAAATTTTGATGCACTTCCCCCTAACACTGAAAACCAGTTTCTAGAAAAGGGAGATTTTATTAACTTGAGTACATTCTAAGCAAGCAAGTATTCAAATGGTTAAGTAACGTTTTGTTTATATCTAGAAGCATAGATTAATAGTATTTCAGAACCCCCCCCCCAGAACGAAATCCTAGTTGCGCCACTGGTTGTAGGCAAAGTCACAGCAACTTTTTTTAACAGCTGAAAAATATTAAAATTATACCTATCTTATTTAAAACTTTTTTTCTAGCAGTTTAACGGTGAATTCGTAAAAACTAGATAACAGATTTTAGATTTTTCTCTTTTTCTAGATTTATCTATCAAACTTGTAAACTTCGGAAGAAAGTTCTAACACTAAAATTAAAGTTCCATAAAAGAGCTACCATAATTTAAAAATATTATTAAAATCGGTAAAATACGAGCTAAGATAGTCGGCGTATTACACGAGCGAGTAGGCGCCAGTTTTAAATGGCAGCCATTTTGTCATTTTGTGACATATTGAAGGGCTCCTTATTTTTAAATACTTAGAATTGTATTCAGAACGATCCCTGAAAATTTCATGCTTTCTTCATTAATAGCACAATTTTTACTGAAATCCGCCTAACTATAATTAATTTATGTAGGTGATCAACATTTTCTTGATGAAGCTTTGTAACCTATGCATTATGGGTTTTACCCGTGCTGTTTACCGTTCTAGATTATCCTCTCTCATTTAATGTGAACAGTAAATGCAGGATACATATTAACTATTAGGTGTATAAAAGTTATAACATCTCAAAAAGCGCGTCTTTTTTTTGCGTATAACCAAAGCAGAGAAACTGCTGTTCAAAATTTTTCACTAAAACGACGTTTTTTTTCCTAATTGAGTGAACATAGGTATATTACAAACGTCAAACATTTTTAATGGTCAAAGTAGAAACAATTTTTCTATGAAAATCGATTGCATAACACGATAAACTCAAATACAGAATCAAAATGTCTGTGTGTATATGTATATATGTGTATGTGTGTATGTGCCGTCATATTTATGGAGACCTGTGTGTGCATCAAACTCATTTCTGGGATACTCCAAAACTGTGGCATACATACACGCGTATGCCAGAGCCTTTATCCACCAGAACTCTGTGATTCATCATATTTTAGCGGACCATCTATTATAAATCCTTCGGGTGACCATTTATCCGTCACGGTTCACAATAATCATTATCATAGAGAATAAGATAATCGACTATTTTCTCAAAAGGCAAAATGTGTGAAAAGTTGCCAGAAATGCATAGTTTTACGTGTGGTACTTTCTACAATATTTGTGGCATGCACGGATTGTGTATTATTATACTGTGCTAGAGCGCCCTCTACGTTATATTTTTTACAGCAAGCACTTTTAGGAGTTTCTGCTTCCGACAGATTCAAGTTAGCCACAAATGGGTATTTTTGAGTGGATCAAATTAAAAGTGATACTTACTAAAAATAAATATAATACTAATAATGTGCTCAACAGACACTTATTGTTAGCCATATATTTAAATGTTCATGATTAATGTATACATTTTTCGGAAACAATAAAAAAAATGTTAAAGTAACAAATGTTAAAGTAAAAGTTGTTCCAAATGAAATTAACTATTATTTTTTACTAACATAAAATTTTGTTCATGCTTTTATACGAAGCGACAAGATAAAGTGGTATTTTTTAAATGGAACACCCTGTATATTATTTTAGTTTTAGATTCTACTTCAAATTTTCATCATCGTCATATAAGGTACTATGTGTCTAAAATGTCTATTATCTCAGTGATAAGCATTTAACAAAAAAAAAAATGACAGATAGAGGTTAACATGTTTTAAGTAAATTACCGGCCTGAGGGACGTAGGAGGTGGAAAACGTAGAGGCGGTAGTGCGTTTTTGCCCGATTTCTAGTAAATATCTCTACATTAATATCTGCAAAAAATTTAAATAATACTTTTTTATGGCCATCATCAAAAATGTCATTTTCTTCAAGTCTCAACACTCGTCAAAAACCTCCATTACGTGGAGGAAGTAATACAATGAAAATATCGATAAGCCGACCTAACAGTTTGATGAGCTAAATATTTCACTGTTTTCAAAACCACCTTAGTTACATCTTACCCTTCAATTATATATGGACGGTAATTTCAGTTGTACCTGTCAGATATGCAAAGTTAGCTTAGCTTATCAATATCTTCCTTCTTAATGGTAGTACTACTACCTTGTTACCAATATGGTCCCACTTAAAAAAATTTACTTTAGTACAAAGAATCATTTTATTTCTCTATGTAATTTCGGGATTTCTAGCATTATGTGTGATTATAAGGATTTTTTGACTAAATTGATATTTGATATTACTCATATGCACAAAATATATAGTTTTTAAACTATTAAATATTTATGTTGAATTTTAATAATTTTATTTTCATGCAATTTTATACAAATTGTTTCAATTGAACTATTTAACGGATTTAACAAATGATATTAGGAAACTATAGCTCCGTCCGTTAATATAAGGAATATAAGTAATAAATTAAAATTAAAAACACTCTATATATGTAATTTTTTCTGTCATATCAAAGTATAAAATATATCTGGATTCCATAACATCTAATTTGAGTGCTAATGAATGGATTTTGATGAAACCTTGTTGTGTTTGTAATGAAGTTAATAAAAATGTTGAAAAAAGATTAGAGTAGGAGATGATCGGAAGGGGTAGAAAACATGGGTTATCATGGGTTCTGTAACTTGTAGAATTAGGTCAAAAATGTAATAAAACAATATGTTTACCTTTTTGACCCAAAATAATATGTTTTTACTCTTATGAATTTTTTCTAAAAATGCATATTTTTCGAGATATGGCCACTCCAAAATCCATAAAAGTGGGGGAGGGAAAATGTAAAAGTTGAAAAAAAAATCTGAAAAAATTCAGGTGAAATATCATCGAAATACAAGCCTTTTTTTATTTGCAGATTCCCTGTAAAGTGTGTTTTCACCGAGTTTTTCCGGAAAAACATGAAAAACCACCCTTTTTTTGAAATTGTAGCGCTAAAATAAGTAACTTAAAAATTTGAAAAAATTTAAACTTTATGCATTGAGGACTTCTAAATATTTTTTGTCTCTTGGAATGTTTTTGTAACTTGCTAATTTTCCGAGTTGCAGGCAGTTTTTCACGATAAATAATGTACTACATTTTTTGCACATTACAAAATACATGAAAATTCAAAAAATGACCGTGAACTATATATATTATTATAAAAACATATGGAACCTATATAGTTATACCATTTTTAAAGGTTCAATATAATTTTTAGATTAAGAATGTGAAAAAGTTTTCCGGAAAATTTTTGTTTTTCACAATTCTTATTTGGTAATGATAAGAGTGGGAGAACTGATTCAAAGGATTGAAATAGGTTTATATTATATTTACAAGTATAACACTTATTTTATTTAAAGTATAAATATTGTAACCATAATTTTATTTATAGTAAAGACTCATCAAATGAATTTGTTTCGTCAACTTCCAAAGTTTCATTTGTTCCGTTAGTATCTATTAAATCTTCCGCAGGTTTACAATTAGTACAATCTACACCATTGTACTTTTCACAAGCTGAGGTGCAATGAAGTTCAAAAGTTTTGGCTCGGATATTCTTTTTGAGAAAGACATGATGCGAACGGTTCAACGGTTGCACAGGAAAAATGAAAGTCGTATTTAAGTTTATAATACCTAGTAAGTGCCCGCACTAGTCAATCGAAAAGTATTACTATCATAGTGATCGTAAAAAAACACATTTTTTTTTTGTTGAAATAAGTTTAGAATGCAATGAATCATCGAGACTTAAATTTGACAGAAAAAAATTTTGTATCTGTTCTTCTGTCTGTAACTTTATTTGTGCGCACATTTTCATTCGAACAGTTTAACTTAATTGACGACTTCACATATTATCGACGATTTCAAACATTATATTAAAATTCTATGAGCGATTAGTTTCGCTTACTAGAGTGCAAATATAGTATCAAGATGTTTTCGATTAAAGAGACTTGGATGGGAAATTTGGATGTGGAAGTAGTGATTCCTTAAAAATAAAAGATGTGGTGGTGTAACTGATCTCGTGGGTATCCGGTATATTAGAGTTGAAAAAAAAAAACCGAACGCTTCGCCGAAACGTGAAAATATACGTTGAAACAATCATATCGTTTTTTTAAATATTTTTAAGTTTTATTTTAACAAAAAAATTAACAATACTTTTTTTGTATGTTATCCTACTTTTCTGGGCAACTATGTATGGGAAACTATTATTGAGACCACAAGCAATATTCGTCATTTCTTTTAACCGAGGCAATGAGATTTAGTATGTTTTTTAAATCTTTAAACATTCAATTTTAGAAAAAATTACGATAATCTGGGGATTGTTGTCAAATTATATAATTTTTACTTTGATAAATTCAAAGAAATTTTCTGGCTCTTTAACTTTCTATAATTGCTAAATTAAATTTTTAAGTATTTCAAAAAGATATTAAATCGCATTGCCTCAGCCCGAAAAAAAATCACGAATATTGCTTATGGTCTTAATAATAGTTTTCCATACTTACATAATTTGCACAGCAAAAAATATATATAATGAAAAATAATATTAAATACAATCGGACTTTTCACTCTTATGTTACCGTGCTTAAAGGAAACGTGACGGACGGACATACCGACAGACAGACGGACGGACGGACGGACATTTTGAAAGTCGTTCAGAATTCAGTCACCAACGTTTTCCTAGTTGCGAAGAGTATAATAATCTTCCAGTGAAATTTTTAATAGGTCCTGTTATGTTTTCACTTTTTCTTTTAAGCAATTTCTCAAAATCTTTCATATTTATCTTTTAGTAAAGCATATATTGGATAGAATTAAATATTGGATAAATTTGGTGTGGTTGTACTACTGGTGCAGATTATAATTACTTTTACGGATTATGTATGTATGATCTTATTGTTTCTGAAAGCCTAGTATGAGCATGAAAATAAAAAGTTTTTATTTGATCCATTTTCTTATAATTAATATAAATTTCTTGCTTTTCGTGAAAAAAACTTGCAGATAAAAAGTTTCCTTTCTTCCGAATTTAATCGGTGGACATACTGTATAATATTAAGAGAATTTAAAAAATTAACAATAACTAAGTGCGTATTTATTAAATCAAACATGAAAAGAAAGCATACTTGATAAAACATGCTAAAATGTACAAACACAAAATAATATATAAAGTGCATATAATCTATTTTCATTACGTGTTCTAAATTTTGAAACTAACTACCTGCAGATGAATCATTGGGAATAAACTGTAGATATTATCATTTTCGCGCTATTTTTACAGAATTTAACTGAGCGACCGTAATAAAATTTTACCTAGGTACTCGTAAAGTGTCTAATAATAACGAGAAAGATTTGACTAACTGAAGGCTGACTTATTTTTTAAATAGAAAGCAGATATATAAGTACGTATTTTTCTTAAAGAAATTTTAAGTAGCACTTTGGTTTCAAGGAAAGTGAAATTTTCACTAAGTCAAAAATGTTTGCTAATGACAAGATTTTATATGTCGTGAACAAATTGAAAAATAACATTATATGAGATTAAATAATAAGAAATAATGTTTTATGATTTTTCTCAAAATAAATTTAACTATATTATTAAATTTTTATTATTGCCCAAATGAAAAAAAAAAAAATTATAGAAAAACTGCAAATGCATTATGATCCGTATTTGATGTAATAGCAGAATACTTGATTGAAATTGGACCATATCCATCATACAGAGTGATCGCTAGAGGCCTTTTATATTAACTGCATATTGTACGAACTGTTTCATTATAATTTCAGAACAAAATTTTATTAAGTTTTTGAAGAAGCACACAAAAATACGACGTGCCATTATTCATAATTGTTTACATAAATTCGTTTGCATTGCGGTTTTGCTGCACTGCAACGATAATAACTACAGCAGTTTGTAAGTCTTACAAAATGAATGTAAATTGAAACTTTCAGGCTTTTGGTTCTTTTTTCATCATTATTGGAACTATGTTTTCTATGAAGCTGTCTGAAACAATAATTTAAGAAGCCTAGTAAAACGCACTAACTAATGACACGTACAATGTAAAAGAATCTTAGTGCATGGGATATATTTACTTGAAGGCAATTAAAATCAATCATTAAATAGAAAAGTCAACTCTAAATATTTACTATAAAACTTCATGTAAGGTTCACTTTTAGTCTGGCTACAGCTAAAAAACAGTTTGAATGCTGTTTTATTGAAATATACGTTTGATATTTTTAATGGCAATATTGAGTAAGAACTAAAAAGATAATTGCATACATATTTTCATATTTTTTGCGGTTTTTGCAGACAAATACTTTTTGTTCTATTTTTGCAATTCCATATAAACCGTCGAAATTTGAATCCGATAGAAAATTCTGCATAAGAATCTAGTTTTTGATTTTGTATACCGTTTAGTCGACGCTTCCTTATCCATTTCGGGATAGGAATTTTCAAACTACAGCATAATCCATTTCCTCTACGCTTTCCATGAAAGATTAGTTTTTGGTATCATTAAAAACAGATCTCAGGTTACCCATTATTGTTAAACTTATTTCCTTTGATCTATAAAAATTATTTATTTTCAAGTATTTCACCCAAAAGATGTAATAAACTATTAAACCAAACTTATAAAAATAACGTCGATATTCTAGAAATACAATAAATAATAAATATCTTTTCGATAAGTTTAAAATAAGATTATGTCAAATAAATATAAATTATGTAATTTTTTTATTTGCACGGCTGAATGTATTATTATGGGAAATCCATTAAGTCCTTAAAAATTGCTTTGCATCACAACGTTATCTATATCTTAATTTGTAGAGAGATCGTTTTTATTAAAAACTGAAGTCATTTATATATTTTGATGAATACTTCCAACAGAATTCAAATATCTCTTTTAGTTATCAATAAAATGGCACCAGGAATTTTAAGTGAGACACCCTATATATTTACCTAAAACTTCTTTTTTGTTTCCATAGGTAATTTTGTAGCAATATGAGTAATATATGGCAGCTTGTAGTAAAAGTTAATGTTTTGAATTTACTAGTACGATTTTTTGTGTCAACAATTTACGTTTCAGTGAATAATAAAATAAACAACCAATGGGGTGGTGATGTTTATATTACGAATACTTGACCAACACCTCCTCCTCGGTAGCTAAAATTGTTTTTCAAGCTGACACCTAGTTCTTTTATTTCAGAGGTACGATTTAATATATTTATAGTATCATATTCACTTATAATAGGATGTTTTTTGTTGTGAATCCGATTGCTTTGCATTTAGATCCATTAAAGGTTGTCGAGGCATAAAATGACTTGCATTTCATTTTCAAGCCCAAACCATTTGCAGAGCTAATAATGACTTTATGACCTGCCACATGTTGAGTTGAAATTAACAACTTTTAAAATTTTCTGCCATATTTAAAACGCATAATTTTAATATTTTAATATCGGTAGCACAGTCGAGTAGCGGCGCTGTTTTTAAATATTTATACATTTTTGGCTTAAGGTGTCAAATATTGGATCCCCTTCATATTTTTATTAGTCGTGCTAGAAATAATTAGGTAACATAATTGCTTCCTCCGCATTCATATTCAAAGACCAACCGAAAAAAGTCTGTAATAAAAGTCAATGAAACTTATGTATACATTGCAGTAAATGCAATTTTCTATCTGCCTTTTTCGAGAAATACATGTCTTTTTATTTCTTTAATTTCTTTAATCGTAAAAACATGATCTACTTTGGGCAATTTTTATTTGCCGATTGTACAATACCTACAGTATTTTTTCAAAAGGTGTCATACTGTGTTTTTCGCAGTTCTTCTAAAATATCTCTGGTTTTAAACAAAAATTCGCAATATATTGAAAACAGATTGTTCGTTATGAAATTGCGAACAAAACTAAAATATTCTTACTCAAATTGTTAAGTTGCGGATTATAAAAACAATTACGATCAATCATCCTTAAGCAATTCACGAAAATAACAATAATAATAATAATAAATGTCTAATTTAAAATAAAAAAATGTATAATAGTGCCTAAAAATCGCAATTGTTTAAGTACATTAAGTCGCCGAACAACATAATTGTTTTTAGAATTTGGGTTTTTGTACTTTTTAGTGGTATTAACAGAAATGTTTAAAAATATTTACATTTTGACTGAAAATTAGATATTTTGTTTCCCTAGAATCATATTTTTCGAAAGTTTCATTAAATCATATATATTATCACTTAAGTTATTGTCAACTGTTTAAAAAAGATCGATCTTAATTGTTTTGTTATTTACGGAAAAGATGGCACAGTTCCAATTTTCTTCGCAATTTCATAACCAACAATCTGGTTTTCTGTTACGATACCAGATAACTTAAAAAAATGTGCTTCTAGTGGAACTAATTAACGTCATATCAAATTTCAAGTAGAAATGCTTATAACAACGCCTAAAATACAATAACAAATTTGAAAATTGAGTAGCAATTGTTTTGGAATACCATCAAGTAGTAGAGAAAAATTTTTTTCTCCTTAGACTATTAATAAATTAGTCTTTCAAATAATTTTTTTTAACTATTTTTATAGAATAAAAGGCAAAGAAATTATGACAGAAACATCTTTGAAATACTTATTTTAATTTAAAAAGAAACGTGACTAGAATATGAATAGAAACTAACAGTGGCGGCTGGTGATATTTCAATATTTTTTTTCTCGTGTGTGGCGCTTGGGACCCATACGAAATTTGGGAAATAACATCTAGAGAAGCACCTCTCTAATGACCCCTAAAAAATTTTGAAAAAGCAGTTTGCGAAAAAATTTTTGAAAATTCGTTAGCCTCCCCTGGGTCTAGGGACTCCTGTTTATTTTTATTTTTTTTTCATATGCATTTGACTTTTCATAAAAATACAACAATAGATTTTGGAGTTTGTGAAAATATTTTCATTACTAACTGAAATACAATGAACTGAAATTTTGTAATTTACAATTTAACAAATTACAATATTTCAATTCGTTGTATCTCAGTTAGTAATGAAAATATTTTCATAAACTCCAAAATCTGTTGTTGTATTTTTATGAAAAGTCAAATGCATATGACAAAAAAAAATAAAAATAAACAGGAGTCCCTAGACCCAGGGGAGGCTAACGAATTTTCAAAAATTTTTTCTCAAACTGCTTTTTCAAAATTTTTTAGGGGTAATTAAAGAAATGCTTCTCTAGATGTTATTTCCCAAATTTCGTATGGGTCCCAGGCACCACAGACGAGAAAAACATATTGAAATTTCATCAGCCGCCACTGGAAACTAATATTAATTGTAATAAAAATTAAAAACTACTGCCGAAGGAATCACTACTTCCACATCCAGATTTCCTATCGGAGTCTCTTTCAACGAAAGAAATTTAATAATATATAAGGCATTAAAAATAATAATAATATTAATAAAATATTAAAAAAACGATGTCACACGGTGGTTGGTGTATTAGAGGGGGTGGTTAATGCCAAAAATTTTTGAGGGCCTTGGTTCTTTGGATTGACAAAATTTTATTTTCTATCCTGTTTAATATTAGGTGAAGGTGGCGATGGGGGTAGTAGAGGGTGTGGCTAATACCAAAAAAATTCTTTGAGGCATTTGGCTCTTGTACACACACTAAATCACAATTTTATTTTTTTACCTCGTTTAATAATGGAGTATGAATGTATGAGTGGTAACGGAGGTGGTAGAGGAAGTGGCTAATGCCAAAAACATTTTAAGGCTCTTGGTTCTTATATACACACTAAATCCCAATTTTATTTTCTACTCCCTTTAATAATAGGACGGGGGTGGGTAGAGGCTAATATAAAAAAAAATTGAGGCCTATGTTTCAAAATTGAATCGCAGAATTTGAACCAAACGTACTAACTAACATACATACAAAGCAAGTTAAATAAAAACTTGTAATAAATGGGCGTAACTACTTACCGTACATAAAAGTTTTCTAAAAGATTGACATAATTTCAAATTATCAAATATGTAACAAATTTTCTACAGATACGTATAACGTAATCTGTGATTATTAATTTAAAATTATATCTAAATTTTAGCTAAAATGTTATGAACTACAAGCAGATACACTTATTTTTTTATTAAATATAATTATATTAAGGGAAATTCGTATTTCTACTGATATATCACACACACATGCATCAAATATATATGTGGCGTACATCATAAACAGTAGATTTATGGAATACATTTTACACACCTACAAATTTTAGTATTAATGGCAAACGTCGTCATAAATATATGTACCTTATCACTTTTTAACTACGGAGTGTATCAAGAAATTATTATTCTATTTTTACAAAATACTTTTAACAGGACTATAAAATAGGACCAAATATACTGTATATAAGATACCACAAATGGCGCGAAATACCTATTTTAATTTAAAAAGAAACGTGACTAGAATATGAATAAAAACTAATATTAATAGTAATAAAAATTAAAAACAGCTGCCGAAGGAATCACTACTTCCAGATCATCCAGATTTCCTATCCAAGTCTCTTACAACGAAAGAACTTTAATAATATATAAGGCATTAAAAAAATAATAATAATAAAATAATAAAAAACGATATGTCATACGGTGGTTGGGGTAGTCGAGGGGCTAACTCCAAAAAATTTTTTTATACACAATTTTATTTTCTACCCTCTATAATAATAGCGCCAGAGTGGCGATGGAATTGGTAGAGGGTGTGACTAATACCAAAAAAAAATCTTTGAGGCCTTTGACTCTTGTACACACACTAAATCATAATTTTATTTTTTTACCCCATTTGATAACGGAGTAGGAGTGGTAACGGGAGTTGTAGATTGAATGGCTAATGTCAAAATCATTTTAAGGCTCTTGGTTTTTGTATACACACTTAATCCCAATTTTATTTTTTACCCCCTTTAATAATAGGATGGAGGTGGGCTAATATAAAAAAAAATGAGGCCTATGGTTCTTGTATGCACACTAAATTACAGTTTTTTTATTCGCTTTAATAATAGTGTGGGGGGTGATAGTGGTGGTAGTTGATGCTAAAAAATATTTTTGAGACCTTAGCTTCTCGTACATGCCGTAAGTCCCAATTTTATGGACTCCTACTTGCCTGCTTTACCTATTTACCCTTATTTACCCCCATTTACCCCCTTCAAATGAATTATATCAGAATATAATCTAGTTCCAGATCCCGTTAAAGTACATACGTGTACCAAATTTCAAGTCAATATTATAAACGGTTCCAGAATAAACGTGCGCACAAAAAAGGTACAGACAGACCGACAGACAGAAATTTCTTTTTGTTCAAATTTAAAATCTCGTTTCATGGCATTCCAAGCCTATTTTAATAAACAAAAGGTTTTTTTTGCTTTTATTATTATTTAGATGTAAAAGTGAAAAAAATAAGTTAAATTGAATTAATTGCTTTAAATACAGCTTTTACAATTATAAACAAAGATAATAATTGGTCAATACATTGTTTTAAAAGCATGTTGCGCTCGAAAAGTTCATACAGGCATTAATTTAGTTTGACAGAGATGGTAAGAATTTTTTTCTATTCACATAACAAGCTTTTAAGACAATTAATTCAACATAACTTATTTTACTTCCACATCCAGTGGAAGTATAGTAACGACAAAAAAATTTTTAAAAATTTTTCTTGTTCAGATAGGCTTAGAATGTCATGAAACGTCGAGATTTTAAGTTTGAGTGAAAAAAAAAATCTGTCGGTCTGTCGGTCTATCTGTCTGTCTGTCGGTCTGTAACTTTTTTTTGTGCGCACGTTTACTCTGGAACCGTTTGAGATATTGACTTTAAATTTGGTACACATATGTACTTTAACGAGAACTAGAACTAGATTTTATTTTCATCTTGTTCCGTCGAGGGGTTGGGGGGTAAATTGGGGTAAATTTGGGGTAAATAGGTAAATCAAGCAGGTTAAAGTTCATAAAGTATTTAGTATATGCAAGAGAAGTTAACGTCCCAAAAAAAAAATTGGCATTAGCCACCCCCATTACCACCCCCACCCTATTATTAAAGGGGATGAAAAAAAAATGTGATTTAGTGTGTGTACAAGAGTCAGAAACCTCAAAATATTTGTTTATTTTATCCACCCCCACTATCACCCTCTATCACAACCCCCACCCCACTACCGATGCGAGGTATCGTTTTATGGGTTTTTGGGGTAGAGGATTTCAAATATTATATTATTAAAGTGCCATCAACAATTATTTCCACATACAAAATTTTTTCGTTGTGAGTGATTTGGATAGAAAATCTGGATGTGAAGTAGTGATTCCTTGGGCAGCGGTTTTTTACGTTTTATTAGGTACATTTAAATAATATTTTTTTTTACGTTTAATTACATTTAATTTTATTTCAAAATTTTTAGTTACATCTTAGTATTACGTTTTAATATTTATATATTTTATATTCATTGCATCGTTTTTACTTAAAATAATACTGGATCCTCCGCTATTTCTTAGAATTCAACGTCTGAGTCAATACACTATCCGATATAAAAATTATAATTTAAACCTGATCGCCATTTAAAATGCAGTGTGTGAATGAATAAATTATACGATCAAATTATAGTTTAAAACCGCTGCACAGGGAATCACTACTTCCACATCCAGATTTTCTATCCAAGTCTCTCACAACGAAAACATTTTATATGTGGAAATAATTGCTTATGGAACTTTAATAATATAATATTTGAAATCCTCTACCCCAAGAACCCATAAAACGATACCCCACATCGGTAGTGGGGTGGTGGTGGTGATAGGGGGTAGTGGAGGGTGGATGAAGTAAAAAAATATTTTGAGGTTTTTGGTTCTTGTACACGGTACACACACTAAATCATAATCTTTTCTCATCCCCTTTAATAATGGAGTGGTGGTGGTAATGGGGGTGGCTAATGCCAAACATTTTTTTGAGACCTTAGCTTCTCTTGTATATACTAAATACCAATTTTATGAACTCTTGCCTGTTTCATTTACCTATTTACCCCAATTCACCCCAATTTACCCCCCAACCCTTGGACGGAACAAGATGATAATATAATCTCGTTCCAGATCTCGTTAAAATACATATGTGTACCAAATTGCAAGTCAATATCTTAAACGGTTCCAGAGTAAACGTGCGCACAAAAAAGTTACAGACAGACCGACAGACATAATTTTTTTTTGACTCAAACTTAAAATCTCGACGTTCCATGGCATTCTAAGCTTATTTGAACAATAAATGTTTAAAAATTTTTTTTGTCGTTACTATACTTACACTCGACGAGGAAGTAAAAAGACCAAAAATGTTAAAAAAAAGGCTCGAATGCTGAAAATGGACTGATGTATACCATTAATTAAGCTAGTTGTCTAGTTACAATATTTAAGAGGTGGGGAGATAATTTTTTTTTCGAACGTGCGTTATGTCCTCAATGGTGCTTTATGCGATGTAATTTAAAAAATTTTAGTTGTGGATAATTTTCAACTAGCAGAGAGAGAAATATAATCATTTTTGAACAAAAACTAACGTATCACGGATTCAGATGCAAGTAGAACATAATTCTTTTTTTAAACGTTGATTATTTCATATACTTTCATAATTCACTTATCGTTTTTTGGTTTCACAAAAAAATGACGTAGTTATTTGAAATTGTTTATACGTGCAATATCCATAATTAAAATTAAAATCCAAAAAATTGGTTTAAGTTTAGTTTTTTTTTCTTTCCAAACACCACCGTAAAGTACATGCACTTTAAAAGAAAAAAACCGCTGACCAGGGAATCGCTACTTCCACATTTCCGATCCAAGTCACTCACAACGAAAAAATTTTGTGTGTGGAAATAATTGTTTATGGAACTTTAATAATATATAATATAATATTTGAAATATTCTACCCCAAAAACCCATAAAACGATACCCCACATCGGTAGTGGGGTGGGGGTGGTGATATAGGGTGGTAGTGGGGATGAATAAAGTAAAAAAATATTTTGAGGTTTCACTAAATCACAATTTTTTTTCATCCCCTTTAATAATGGGGTGGGGGTGGTAATAGGTGTAGCTAATGCCAAAATTTTTTTGAGCTTCTCTTGTATATGCTAAATACCAATTTTATGAACTCTTACCTGCTTGATTTACATATTTACCCCAAATTTACCAATTTACCCCCCAATCCTTCGACGGAACAAGATGAAAATATAATTTAGTTCTAGATCTCGTTAAAGAACATATGTGTACCAAATTTCAAGTCAATATCTCAAACGGTTCCAGAGTCAACGTGCGCACAAAAAAAAGTTACAGACCGACAAACCGACAGACAGACAGACATTTTTTTTTTTTCGCTCAAACTTAAAATCTCGACGTTTCATGACATTCGAAGCCCATTTGAACAATAAAAATGTTTAAACATTTTTTTGTCGTTACTATACTTCCACTGGATGTGGAAGTAAAAATACTCTTTTTAGTACCATATTATGGTATGGTTACCAGAACTACATGTGTATGCAAAATTCAATTGGCCGTCGTTAAGTCGTTCAAAATTGACTTGCAAGATTTGAACTAAACATACTAACATACAAGCTAACAACATACAAACTAACATACATACAAAGCAAGTTAAACAAAAGCTTGTAATAAGTGTGCCTATCTACTTATCGTACATAAAAGTTTTCTAAAGGATTGATCTAATGACAAATTATTAAATACGTAACAAATTTTATATAGGAATATATAACGTAATCTGTGATTATTAATTAAATAATGTATCTAAATATTAGCTAGAATGTTGTGAATGACAAACAGATACACTTATATCTTTATTAAATATAATTGTAATATTGGAAATTCGTATTTTTACTGATATTTTCATACACACATTCATTAAATATATATGTGGCGTACATGATACACAGTAGATTTGTGGAATACATTTTACACACGTACATAGTATTAGTGGCAAACGTCGTCAGAAATATATGCACCTTATAACTTCTTAACTACGGAGTGTATCGAAAAATGAGACATATCTACGAAAAGAAGAATTTTTACCTGATAGGCAGGCAACCGTATTAGCAAAGCTTCCACAAATACATTTGAGGATGGTTTGTCACAAATACGGTCAGACCTGTATGTGTGTGTGTGTGTGTGTGTGTATGTCTGTTAGCACGATAGCGGCGAAGCCACTACACGGATTTGGATGAAACTTTGCATGAGGGTTTCTTTAGTGCTCCAGAAGATCTGAAAAGGTTTTGGTTGAGATCGGATTACGTTTGTTGCTGTTTTGGCACAACAAGTTGTTTATTTTATGATTACTTACAATTTGTAATCGAACCATTGAAAAGCAGTAAAAATTCCGATTTCAACGATATATAACACTTGCACTCTTTAGCTTTGGTTTCCGTGAAAAAATTAAAAACCAAATAACACGCTTCTTGTGTAAAATATATTTTATAGTGGAACCACAGAATACAGTAACTGCACAGAGGCGAAGTCTTTGGCGGTTCCTTTCAGTTTTGATGGCTCGTTTTCTGTGACCTTGCGGACCAGTTGCGTCTACACCACGGTGTATTAAATAGGTGGTCCGGCACTTTCCTATTATAATAATGGCTTCGTAAGTGCATGGTTTATATTTACTTTAATAGATGGCGCGAGCAATACGGTCCTACAATTACCTGAGCATGTGCATCGCATAACTAACATAACCTCAAATTTTAAGGTGTTTTCGTTTATTCTCATATTTAATGTTTGTAACCGAAATTTGAAACGTAGGTATAAATATTGTAGATGGACGGATTACGAGTGAATTAATAATACACCTACGTCACATTACGTCACAAATAAGAAAAATTCTTAGAAACTGGTGCAGATATCGACTTAACTATTGGAAACATCCAATTAAAGTTTGAAACGTAGATGGAAATATTGTAGATGGATGGAATACGAGTGAATTAAAAATACACCTACGTTCTGATGACGTCGTAAAAGCATAAAATTCTTATAACAGGCGAACTGATGATGATATCAAAAAAATATTTCTACAAGACGAGTCACGAAATTTTTTTTTTTTAATTTCCAAGAAATATCAAATTTTCGGAGAAATGTCACTTTTCAGAAAAATGTCAGATTTTTAAAAAATGTCAAATTTTCAGGAAAACGTCAAATTTTCGGAGAAATGTCACTTTTCAGAAAAATGTAAAATTTTCGAAAAAATGTTGAATTTTCAGGGAAATGTCACTTTTCAGAAAAATGTCAAATTTTCAAAAAAACGTCAAATTTTCGAAGAAATGTCACATTTCGGAAAAATGCCAAATGTTTGAAAATTGTCAAATTTTCGGAGTAGTCATTTCAGAAAAATGTCAAATTTTCGAAAAAATGTCAAATTTTCGGAGAAATGTCACTTTTCAGAAAAATGTCAAATTTTCGAAAAAATGTTAAATTTTCAGGGAAATGTCACTTTTCAGAATTATGTCAAATTTTCAAAAAAATGTCAAATTTTCGAAAAAACGTCAAATTTTCGAAAAAATGTCACCTTTCAGAAAAATACCAAATGTTTGAAAATTGTCAAATTTTCGGAGTAATGTCATTTCAGGAAAATGTCAAATTTTCGAAAAAATGTCAAATTTTCAGAGAAATGTCACTTTTCAGGAAAATGTCAAATTTTCGAAAAAACGTCAAATTTTCGAAGAAATGTCACCTTTCAGAAAAACGTCAAATGTTTGAAAATTGTCAAATTTTTGGAGTAATGTCACTTCAGAAAAATGTCAAATTTTCAGAAAAATGTCAAATTTTATTAAATGGACTCAAAGGAAAATTCCCAAAAAATACTACGGGTCCATTTGTGGTATAAGTTCTCTGCTAGTGTGTTAAAGCGTGCAGACTGTATGCTGAGTATTTTTGACGTGTCAGGTGTATCGAGAGATTACAAGTTTTTTCGACGTTTATAAAGCCCACGGATGGTGTGAGAGTCCATCCTGAACCGCTTACAAGCTCTACAAGTGTAAGCAATCCCACCGGAACTATTTCCGCTGTTTCCGGCATACCGCCGGAAATTCTTCCGGCAACATAACCTAAAAATAGTACTACATAACCTAAAAACAATTTAGGACATTGGTACCAACCAAAACATTTTTCAAAAACCAAATTCCCCAGAGAAACATTGGAACCAAAAATTTGACATCTATCACTTCCCCGACCGATTTAGTGAAAAATTGGTCGAGGCCAAAAGATAAAACAAAATATACCAACTCAAACTTAAACGATCCACCATGAACACTACCCTGGCTACATCTGGCAGGG
>OW386288.2:184003248-184207965 GCA_936432065.2 Rutpela maculata | reverse complement strand
CTGTAGGAGGTCTCCAGGTCAGGCTCATCCGCTCTGGTTCTGGTGGCGAAACGGCGTCGGGGAGTGACTAACGACTCGCGGAGTCCCGCTCAACACGCTGAAGGATTCCCAGGGTCAGATTGCATTTGTTCCGTCGTGTTTGCGTCGGGAGATGCACAAAGCTGTAATATGTCCAGCTCAGCACGTTGTAGACAGATTGACAGAATTGCCCGCTCTGAGTTAGTTGATTTGTGGGCGGGCTTTTATATGCGAGAATCCTCGCTTACTGGTGACGTAGAACTGCGTATAGTTTAGTGTCGTGTGCAAATCCATGCCTCTAGACGGGAGCTGGGTAGATTTGCGTGCCGTGTGCACATTGGTGTCGTGTGTAAATCCTTAAACTTTAGTAATGGAACATGAATTTATTGCAAATGCTTCATTACGCAGCACAGAAATGCTTACTTAAAGCTGAGCATAAAGAAGCTCGACTAGGATTTGCGCTTGAATTTTTAGTGCATGACGTAAATTTTTGGAACAATGTAGTTTTTATAGACGAAAAAACTTTCCAGTCAACACACAGCGGTCGTATTCGTGTTTACGGACCTCCGAATACTCGATTCGATGAGAAATATATATCTAACAATGACAAAAGTGATAGATTTTCCGGTTAATATGTGGGCATGGATATCTGCATGTGATCCTGGTGTTTTGTGGCATATCGAGGAACGATTTAATAGTGAAACGTATATTAGGATTTTAGACAATATTATGCTCCCTTCTGTGTCACAATTATTTCCTAATAATGAATTCATATTTCAACAAGATAATTGTTCCGTTCATACTGCTCATACCGTAACTAACTGGTTTCAAGATAACAACATTAATGTTCTTAACTGGCCCAGTCATAGTCCAGATCTTAGCCCTATGGAAGACGTACGGGGACTACTCGTAAGAAGTATCCAAAAACTAAATGTGAGACCACAGAATGCCCAAGAATTACTGGAAATAATAAATAATGCATGGGAAAATATTATTACTGATGATTATTGTATAAGGTTATTTAATTCTGTGCCAAACAAACTTATAAAAGTTATAAATAGAAATGGTGCAATAACTAAATATTAATCGTTAGTTTCTTGTTAAGTTGGATATCCAGGATTTATACTTAGTGTGCCGTTTATTCTCCACTTTTTTAAAATGTTAAACACCGAATTTTTGTTAATGTTATAACGCAGTGCAACTTGTCTCATTGACCATCCATCATTTGCTATAGCAATAACTACAGCATTACAATAAAAAATAAAATAAAAGTGCTAACTCTTTTATTTCGGCTACTATTACATATTCAAATAGAGACACATTTACATTAGAAAAAAATAGTTGTCCTATTTTTTTTTGCTCATGCCAGTACACTTTTAGACGAGCAAATAAACAATACCCAAGCATGCAACAAAGGTTATAAAAAAAACTTGAAACCTTTAGTAAATATAACATACAGACTCCTTGTTCTTCAAATAAAATTCTTCAAAACTATACCCCTTTAAAACATTTTTTTTAATCTTACATTTTATTTGGATATTAATCCAAATCTCAAATTACCAAACATATTTTATAGAAACATCTGTGTTTAAGGAACAGGCAGAAATTGATTCTTGATTGTTTTGTTGACTACCTATCACAAAATATTCCACTCCTAAAAATATATAAATCTGAAATGAAATTATGAAATGAAATATATGAGATTAAAAATAGAAATAATGTTGATATTTCATAAAGAATATCTATTTCCGTTAACTAAACTCAGAAAACACCTTAAATATATTTCAAAGCATTTTCTAAATTTGGATAAGGAAAGTAAATAATTTTTACAAGAAATCAATATAATTTTAATTCAATTTTTAGTCTGATATATTTACTAGTTTCATTACAGGTTTATGTATTTTTAGATGTGAGATTTTTTGTGGTAGTCAACAAAATAATTATAGTACAATTGTAAATAGAAAGATTCAAGAGAGCAAAAATTAAACAAAACATACCATTTTACTAGTTCTTTCAAGAAAAATTGTAGTTTACTGAGATCCCAAAGACGAAATTGTCCTGACATTTATACCAAATATTTTGCATGCTTTAAGGTTTGTAATAAAAAGTTGATTAATTTACATGAAATTTAGTCGTGTCTCTCCAATAGTATACATGAAAAGTATATCAACGAACCAACCAGATGGTTCAATATTGACAATTTTAATATGCATAAGTTGGGGAAACTGTATTATAAATTAATTATTTACCTCTTCGTCTCTTTGCCTCAATTCCATTTGTACTTCCTCTAGCTCTTCTTGGCCCTCATTTCTGGACATTTGGCAACCCTCTTTCAACATTTTTAAACCAAATATGGCAAACAATGCTGTGCTTATATAGTACGTGTATGCTCTAGGTATAACATTTACTAACCATCCAAAAAGAGCTAAAGAAAATAAAACAATGCCAATTATAAAGAACATTTTGTCATAATAAGCAAGTGTTTACTTTTGTTTCGGGTTAAAATCTACTTTCGAGGTAATTTTTAGATTTTATTTATTATAAAATTATAGAATTCGGTAAGAACAATTATTCTAGAATGCCTCTTTTTATTACAAAAAAAAAATCTGATTAATACTTTTACTATGACTATTGACAAAACTGAGAACACTTGAACAAACGCTAATTTACAAAATAACGAACAGAGAAAATCCACTTTTTGTTAACTTTGGTTTTGTAGTTTTATCGCCACCTGAGAGGAAGGTACTTAATTACGAGAGGGGGGGGGGGCAGCCTATATAAGTAAATACTTAACATAGGTAATACTCCGTTTATCCTTGAAGGCCTAAAGTGACTTTGTGCAGGAGGGGGCTACACATTTTGCGACAAAGGACACACTCAGCATACTAGGAATAATTTATTTTTCAGGAAAAACCCCAGTGCCTCATTGACTCTCGACTACGCAGTCATACGGTAGAAAATACTTTAAATATCTGTATATCAGTATGCTTTTAGAGACGAACTCATCTATACATTTTCTTCAACTAAATATTTACACAGAACAGTAAACATATATAAATTTAACAAAATAAAATAAAAGAATATTCTTCAATACACTCATCTACAGAAGTCAAATAGAATTTTATATTCTAATAACCAAAATAAGTGCAAGTCATCCGTTTTTTTTTTCTTACTCTTTCTTGGAGTATTGTAACTATTGATAACACAAAAATGTTGCATTTATTACAGCACTCAATCTTACCTTATTTGCGCTTGGCTCAAATCTGTAGGTAGTTTTGCTCTGTAAGCTCTAGATTTTTTGCAATTCGACATTTTCATTTTCTCGAAATATGACGCTTCATATAATGAGATGATGGCAAATTGACCTTAGTTCAAGTTGGCACCAGTAAATTATAATTTATGGCAGAGCCGGATTAACCATTGTTGGCGCCGTTAGGCACAATAGCACAATACTCAACTAGCGCCCCTTTTACTTTGGTGGGTTGAGAGGCAAAGAAAAACAGAAAGAACATCAACGGCGCCCTTTGGCTTTAACGCCGTGAGGCACGTGCCTAATGGGTAATCCGACCCTAATTTATGGGTGCACTTTAGTATTTATTATTTTATGAAATTAAGAAAAAAGTTGAGCTACCAGTTTGGAGCTCCAGGAGTCTGGCATTCTGAGGTGGTCGCCTCGACGCCATCTAGTTATGCAAGACACAAAGAGCTTAAAATGAATTTATGTACGAAGAACATTTACCCAGAAAATGTTTTAAATTATAAAAATCACAACAACGGCGAAAAATGTTTCAAGGTATAAGCGAGTGGAAGAAGTGAGTGATTTTTGTATGTCAGAAAAATTTCGGGCTTATTATTTTTTGGAAGTAAATTCATTTTAGAACTTTTTGGTGCCTTGCATAACCAGTGTCGGTTATCATGTTAGAACAAAGATTAGATATTGATTTTCATTTTTGAAAAGCTCAATCGGTTAAGGCGTATTGAGTGGCGAATACGCTGATCGACTCGCTACCGCGGTCTGGGTTCGACCCCCAGCCCCAGTATTGACAACATCGGGGGGTGTGGATGTATGTCTGCGTTTTTCCGAATGTGTAACCCCCTTCCGGACAGCCTTGGCTTTGGATTTGGGGGTTGTCTACTATCTGTGGTGTGTTTATATTATGTTTACAAATCAACAATTTTTTTTTCAATATTTTCAATGAAAATATAATTTTTTTGTATAACCCCTCACAATTCGAACAAATTTGAAAAGCATGTTTATTTTGTTCGGTTGTGTCTAAAAGATCCGTTGGATTTATTTGACTGAGAGTTCTGTCAATTGTCAAAATGATATGATCAAATGTGATTCATAGAATCAAATGCTCTGATTCTGACAACACTAATGAACACGTTTATAAGTACACCTAGATTACATATTTGATTTGATAAAAGTCAAACATAATTTTTTAATTTAAAACGATTGCCAACATTAATTAGAAATAACAAATGGAATATAATTTCGATTATATTTTATGTAGTATTTTATTATCGTTAGCACAATCTGAATGTGCATCACGAGATTTGCCAGATAATCAGTACATGTGAAATCACGTATAAAGTTAAGAAACTATCAGCTTGCATAAATTTTATTTTATAGATAAGCAAATAATCTGTTAAATAAAACTGGTCAAGTGCGAATTGGTCTCGGGCGTTGTGCATTCTGTACTAGATAATATGATATATCCTTGTCAATTTCGCATAGTGTTGATAAAAAAATTATTTAAAGAAATTATAGTTTTTTTTTAAATTTCTTAAGGACAGAAATTTAAAGCAATATCAGATATTTGAAAAAAGAAGTGATCAATAACCCAGTCACTTTGTACATAAAAAAGGCCAAAACCCTAAAAAAGATTTTCTAACGGGATTCTCTTTATTTTGGCGTCGCAAATAATTTCTCAAAAGTTCATAAAGCCAACTGGACGGCTACAATAGTTACAGCAGGTCAAATGTCAAGAAAACCGGTTTTTCTCAAATATCTCGTAAATCATCGATTTTACGTTAATTTTGGTTATTATAAAATTTGTTCGTGAGATAAATCTGCATAAAAAAAGTCCGTATCAGAATTAAAATAAATACCTACTGTTGTCGAAAGAAAAAAGGCTGCTTTAGATATAGTTTCACAACATTTTTCTGGAATAGGGTTATTACCGTTAATAATTAAACTGGAAACGAAATCTCCTCCGTTCCAGAAAACAATATTTTCAGAAGAAATATTACAAAATATTAACGTAGTGCAGTGTGGAAATCTCAAAAATATATTCCACAAATTAACAAAGTACTGGATCTGATAATTCCCTTTCTGTGTGCCGTTGCTTCTTCAGACATGGAAAGAATGTTTTCTTCATATGGACTTGTTCATTCAGATATTATGAACAGATTGGACAATGAAAAAGTAGCTAAAGTAGTATTTCTCTTTAAACGTTATAATACTTAATATGTCTTGTTCTATATTGTTTTGAAAAATGTATTTTTATATGTTCATATGTTTGTTAAGTTAATGTTTTAAGCCTTTAGATTAAAGGCTTTTTAAGGTTTTATTTATGCAAATAAAAATTTTTACTAAGAAAGTTTGTATTTTTTTCTTTATTTATAACTTCACTTAAAAAATTTCTTAAAATAAAATGATTTAAATCAAGTCAACCCTACTTTTATCACTTGTCTTTTGGTGTCAAATGATACTGGATCTCCAAAAAATGTTACATTTTCTGTCGTCAAGTACCATAAACAGTCATGGAATTTTTTAAGTGTTACTTGATTTATCTTTCGATCGATCTCATATGAATAGACACCTTTCAAAAATTAAAAATCTAGAGAGGAAACTGTAGAAATAAATAAGAAAAAAGTTGAGTACCTAAACTGAGATATTCTACAAAAAAATAGTTTTGTCGACTTTTTTACTATTTGTAAATTATTTTGGAACACTTAAATGTTGTTTCTTGTCACACTTATTATTCATCAAAGGTTTATTTATATCATCTTTTTAAACTCCTAATTATTTGGATGGGCCAGGAACAAAGTTATCAGCTTTAATTCCTGTAATTTTGTATATTTATAAAAATATTTTAATACGTACACACATCAAGGTAATGTTAATCTCCAAACTAACGAAATAACAATTAAGGGCAATAACTTCATAAGTAAGGTATTAGACACGAGATAATTACCAGACTACAATATATGGACTATCTAACTCATTTTTTTTTAATTAAAACAAAATGAAACATTTATGATTTTCCTCGAACGAAAATAAAGTAGTTTCGTTACAACTGATACTTGATAACTTTAATAGATACGTATATTGATATTAATAATTAACTTCAATGGGTTTATGTAGATATTTGTACATTTATATCCAACACACATCTTATTTAAATATTTGAATTGATCTAAGTGACATCACAAAATAAACATTTCAATTTTCAACGAAACTTTTGGTAGCTAGAAATTATATATTATTTTTGGTGAGTATTTTCTCTAGGAACATAGGTATATTAAAGTCAAAACGCAATTTATACTTCCCCATTATATTAAAGGTATATAGGTTGAATTAACATTATTTTACCACTTATCTATCCATTCGCAATATCCTCGGCATATCATAATTTGCAATTGACTGTCTCTTGGAGCCTCTCTAAAGTGGATTTCTTATAGCTCTGAAATCTTGCTTAGTTCAAAAAATACTTAATCAAGACTACATATCGAGTTATCGTTTCTAATATTTCTTGACGTGATTGCAGTTTTTTAAATGTATATTACATAGTTGAGGAAATATATATAGTAGAATGAAGTAGGGCAGTGAAGAGCGGTAGTCTCTGGCAATCGCTTTTATCGGTTTTGGCTGCTTTGCCGGCAAGCATTTCGATGACCGGCCCTCGCTGGCCCTTTAGAATAACTCTTGCCGCTACTATACATATATGCAATATTAAGATATTGGTTATATTCAATTTTGTCACTAATTTAAATACGTATCGTATGCACATGCAGTATAATAACTGTCATATTTAATTTAAACTTAATGCACCTTTTCTGATAAGATTTTTCAGATACATTTAGTAATACTACACTATACTGTTAGTGAATGATATATATGAAAGGTGTGAATTTTTTTTCATTTATAAAAGAACCTCTCATATTTATATGGGAATGAATAAGTTCTTACTTCAATATTACCTGATAAAACTGTCATGAGCGCCAATGCGAATATCGCTCCTGCAAATACTGTAAGCCTCGGATGTCTCATTGCCATAATAGCAGCTATAAAAAAAGTCTTGTCTCCTATTTCAGAGACAAGTATCACACTAAGACTGGCTACGAAGGCATGAATAAACCCTACATTCTCCATATTATGTGCATTTCCAGATGTAGAACCAGGGTTTGCCATCTATTAAAATACAAACATAATCATTTTTATTTGAATATAATAAATCACAGTATGCTTTACCTCGGTGGGTTTGCCTTCTTCCTCTTCTTTGGGCTCCACTTCCGCACTTATTAATGTAAAATATGTTATAAATATGATAACACATTTTAAAGAATTCTTAACAATGCAAGACCACTTGCCCTTCATTTTGGTAATACTTTTACTTATGTTATACTATGAATAAATGATTCCTTAGGTTAAAAATGTGTGTGGTTATAACTTAACACGTTCAATCCATTATAAACCGCTATATTATTTTAATCTAATCTTAAATTACACTTTAATTTAAACAATCAATCCTTAATAATTAATAGTTCAGGCTCATGCTGCTGGCAGCACTTATATAATTAAACGACAGCTGACAAGTGACAATTAATTCAATTCTGACATTTCTGATTATGACGTCCATCTTCGTGCTTCGTGCGTCAGAGGATGTTTCTAAAGTTACAGAAAAAAGAGACGTTCCTTTGGTATTTAATTCTCAAGCCGCATTCAGAGAACGGAACATATATCTTTTTAGGCATGTGGAACTGAAACCGTAAAACAAATGTTGATGTCGGGAATCTATTAAAGAAACCAATAACTAATTAAATTTACTTGAATACATAGCAGGATTCACTACAATAAGCACAAAACATATAAATACAGACAAACGGACAGAACTCACCAAAGACTTCTCAGAGGATCACAAAAGTGCAGGTTTAGTTTTCCTTGTAGAACAAGAATTGTATTTGTAATAAAGGAATGCAATATATATTACAACTACAACAGACAATTTCTTTGGAAATTATCCGATTCCAAGACCGCCGCCGATATTAAAATTAATAAATTTACACAAAATTGGTAGGTACATATTTTTTAATGTTTTTATAATACAAAATACAAAGTTGTAATAGAAAAAAAGGGTATACTTAAATATAATATTGTCTTATATTATTTGAAACACAAGACTAATGATGAATTAAACAATGTAAATTATTTAAAGAATATATTTTCTGGCGCTGGGTATTCGTCTTCAAACAAAGGCGAGTAAGTGCTAGTATACGTCTTCAGATAATATTTTTCATTATAGTTTTTCAAATAATATCGATCGTTGTATAAATCTTTTCCATTAAAATTTGGTAAAGCTAGTAAAATACCTGTTATATAATCCTTCTTTTGATCGTCATAATCGTTTCTAAAGTCCTCATCTTTTACAACCTTCTTAGAGTCATATTGCAGCTTTCCTTTAAATTGAGGATGAACTTTGGAATTATCGTAAGCCCTGATACCTTTAGTCCTTTGCTCATTTTGTTCTCTATTTTTGTAATCCTGTTTATAGGGTTTAATGTTTTCTCTTTTCCTTGAATAATCTTTGTCATATTCATAAGTATCATCAAGATCTGTTTTTTTGTAGTAGCGACGATCGTGATTCAATTTTTCGTTAATATTATCTTCGTATCTCTTATTATCCCTTTGAAAATGTGAATCCCTATAGTCGTAATATTCCTTCTGGTCATTTTGGCTAGCTTCCTTTTTATAAATTTCATAGAAAGTGGGAACAAATCCAAAAAATCTTCTGATGTCTCTACTATTTATAAAAAATGTTTGAGATATTACAAATGTATTTGAAGCAAAAACGAACAATGCCTAAAAAATTAATAAGATATTACTGAAATTATAAATAGGAATAGGAATTTAATAATTAAGTATACTTACGATTTTAAACATATTTGTTTTATCACTGTTCAGCGCACAATAGAACACAGAAGAGAAATTAACCAAAATGTGTAAACTCTATTTATATGACAAAAATATATTGCTCAAATATATAATTACAATATGGTTCATATGCATAATATATAATTATCATCTTATATGCATACCTATTACTTTCCAAAATTTAATTTTCATTTAGACTTCCTATGTATTTAAAATTAAGGTATCGCAATAAATATATAAGTAATAAAGAAAGAATACATTTACATTTAATTTATATTTAATTCTAGTTTTAACTCGAGTAGTATCAAAACGAAATACACTGAATTTGCTCGGCTTATACAACAGGGAGTTTCTGAAATACGTCCTTATATTTTAATGTGAGAGTCCTTATGCAATGAGAAGAAACAAAAAAAACGCTGCCCGATAAGGAATCACTATTTTCACATCCAGATTTGCTGCCCAAGTCAGTCAGAACGAAAAAATTTTTTATGTTGAAATAATTGTTTATGAAATATAATAATAATATAATAATATAATATTTGAAATCGTATACCTCAAAAACCCATAAAACGATACCCCACATCGGTAGCGGTGGGGGTGGTGATAAGGGGGTGGTAGTGGGGATGGATGAAGTAAAAAAATATTTTGAGGCGTTTGGTTCTTCTACACACACTAAATCAGTTTTTTTCATCCCCTTTAATAATGGGGGTGGTATAATGGAGGTGGTTAATGCCAAAAATTTTTTTGAGGCATTAGCTTCTCTTATATATACTAAATATCAATTTTATGGACTCTTACCTGCTTGATTTACCTTTTACCTATTTACCCCCAACCCTTCAATGGAAAAAGATGAAAATATAATCTAGTAAAATTAAAAAAAATATATTGTCGTTACTATACTTCCACTGGATGTGGAAGAAATAATTTTGGACTCATCTTTATCCCTCCAATCTCGACGGCCACAAGGTATAAAAAATGTTCACTTTTATTAAAGTGTTGTCAAGGCTGCACAAATTTATCAAATTAAAAGGAAAACTGAAAAAGAACAACGAATACACAAAGTATTTCATTTAAAGTAAGCCGGGGAACAAATCCAAAAAATCTTCTGATGTCTCTACAGTGGCGCAGCCAGAAAATTCATCTGGGGGGGGGGGGGGGGGCAATAGAACCGGCCTCCTCAGAGGTTGGGGAAAACTTTTCAGAAAATGGTTGAAAACGGATGTGTATAGATTCCTCTACTAGATAATATTGGCATTAATTACAAAATATTAATTTCAAGGGATATTTGGATACTGCTTTTACTCCCTTCAAATTAGTCAAAAAATTGCTGATTATGGAGAATCTTCCCACATTTATGAGACCTGTAAGAAGTGAAGTGTTTGGGTTGTCTAATCATGATTTTCACCCCCCCCCCCGCAGTTCTAAAACAGGGTGGTTTTTGAGAAATATACACATATGTATGAATTTTAGCGTTTTTTTTTCGTCTTTTTGAGGAAAAACTATGCATTTTGGTGAAAAATATCAAGAGAGCAAAGTTGTAGAGCATAAAATTTCCTTATAAGTTCAGCCTCTACAACTTTTTTTTCGAATTCCGCTTAGTTTCGCCTCTAGAGGGCACGAAAGAAATATGGACATATAGACTCTTGCGCCTTTTTTAGATTTTGAGCCAAAATTATGCATTTTTATGAAAAATTACGTGAGATCAAAGTTGTAGAGCATAAAATATATATATTTTTATAAAAAAAAAAAAAAAAAAACTAGAACTAAAGATAATGAATTTTATGTTCTACAACTTTGATCTCATGTAATTTTTCATAAAAATGCATAATTTTGGCTGTATATTTATTTCTTTCGCGCCCTCTATCGGCGAAACTAAGCGGAAGAGTAGAGATAAAACTTATAGGAAATTTTATGCTCTACTACTTTGATCCCTTGACATTTTTCACCAAAATGCATAGTTTTTCCTCAATATAGAGAAAAAGACGAAAAAACGCTGAAATTCATAAAACCAGGGTAGTTTTTAGAACTGCGGGGGGTAAAAATCATATTTAGACAACCCAAATACTAAACTTTTTACAGGTCTATAACTGTGGGAAAATTTTCTTAAATATTTCCTAATTTGAAGGGACTATTTGTACTAATAGTGATTATGCTTCTTTATTTTTTGGTTCATGGAAGACGGCTTGGGGGGGGGGGGGGGGGGGCATGCCCCCCCCTGGCTGTGCGCCTGTGTCTCTACTATTTATAAAAAATGTTTGGGATATTACAAATGTATTTGAAGCAAAAACGAATAATACCTAAAAAATTAATATTATGGTGGCGTGGATGGGGGGTGGACGTCGTGGCCGAGTTGTGAAATTCAATGGGCTCATTTAGCACTTTTTTTAATTTGATTATCGTAAAGATTTTACAATTCTAAGACGCTGTGTAAAAAACTAGAATTTTGTGAGACCTGTAAATCCTCTAAAAATTATAAACATGGACCGCACGCCTTGTCGAATTTCGGCCGCGACGTCACTTAATAGCAACCCGCTAGTCGTACAGAGAAAGACTCGACGATCTCAAGCGGAATGTACCAGCTTTGATATGTTGCGCGATCGTTTCGTTTCCTATCCTCTGACGTCACGATGTTGGTCGCACCGCGCTCTTTAGAAGCGTATATTTCGAGAACCACATATCGGATTCATCTGAAATTTTCAACATTGCCTAATTTTAAATAATACTTTATCCAGAAGAAGTAACAATTACTAAATAAAATCCATTAAATGAGCCCATTCGCCCCCCCCCCCCCCTCCTCCGCTCCAATTTTTATTTTTGAGTGATTTTTTTATTGTGGTTCTAGTTGCAAATTCAAACTTCAAGGGGAGAATTCGAGAAAAGATTCCCCCCCCGCTCATCAATTTTCATTTTTTAGAATTTTTTTTTGAGGAGTTGGGAAAATTCCTGTAATGAGAATTGGGAATTATTAACCCCCCCCCCCCCAAAAAAAAACCCTAGCGACACCCATGGTGACAGCGCTCGATTGAAAAGGTTTCGTCAATGCATCAACAAATATTCGACTACTTTAGGACTCCAACTCCAGATGTACTGCACGTGCCCCCCTCCCTGCCGTTTATTTTGGCAAAAGGGCCGAAGCACGAAATGTTATTTTTTGTGAGTAGAAAGTTTTTCTATTTTTTTCTATGATTTGCTCCTGCCAAATAACACAGCTTGTACTTAGTACAAACTGTGTTATGTGGACTCCGCTAATCAGTGAATTTTTTTGTGATTTTCTTTACCCCCCCCCCCCCTCCCCCCTCGCTCTTTGTAAATACCAAATTTTCGCTTGCAGCGTATTTTTAATGGTTGTGTGTCCCTCCCTTGTAAATTTACTCTGGATCCCTATAATTATTTCATTATATTTATACTCTTCGCATTGGCGTAATTTCATATAGGCAGGAATTTTGCATTTTTATTGGGTAGGCAGGAACTTTGCCTAATTGTATTGAAAACCTTTGACTTGATTGGCGTAGCGTAATTGTCATACCTCTCCTACAAACACCGAAGGTTGGCCCTTCGTCGGGCCATCACTGGGCCCAGAAATGAAACTTCTGGCCCAGTGATGGGCCGATCTTCGGTGTTTGCTGGGATCTACTTATTATTTTTTCCGGAAGAATTTCGGAATTCACCAGATTTGCTTTAAACAATTTAATGCTCTTTCAAAATATTGGGTGGGCAGTCGCCTACCCTTACCCCCTTCCTCCCGAATTACGCCTATGACTCTTCGCAAAAACGAAGAGTATATTACATTTGATCGGCACGTTTCTAAAACCGTAAATATCGCTCGCAGACAAAACATTTTCATATCATTGTGTTAGTGAACGAATTCTGAACAACTTTCAAAATGCCCGTCTGCCCGTCCGTCTGTCTGTCCGTCCGTCAAGTTTCTTGTAAGCACGATAACTTAAGAAAGAAAAGTCCGATTGTATTGAAATTTGGAAAGTAAGTTAGCGTTAACTAGAGGAAGAACCCTATTGTTTAAAAAAAAAAAATCAATCAGTAAATAAAAAAGTTATTAATCATTTAAATTTAAAAAATTATTTTCTTAATTTTTGTCACTTGTACTTATAAATAGAAATCTTGCGAAATGTTATTCTCTATAATTTTTTTTAATACATTTTACTAATATATATATTTCATAATTAGGGAATCCAATCAAAATTTGACATTGGCAGACAATTGGCAAACACAGGTTATTTTTACTAAATTCCGGAAACGTAGCCAAGCCAACAGAAAAATACAAACGTTTAACGAATTAAAATGAAGGTTTGCCCTCGACTCCATCAGACGCCATATTGGATGTCTAATAATATATCTAATCCGTTGAAATATAGTTCTCGAATGATATATCTTACAGACATTCAATTTTTGTAGTAATGTGTGACGGTCCACTGGCTAAAGTTTTGTCTTGCAATCCAAAGATCGTGTGATCGAATCCCTCACAGGGTGGTTGCCTTTTTAATTTTTTTTTTACAACAAAGTTGAGAATGTCCAAAAACTAACATTATTTACAAGAAAACTGCGGAGAGTATCCTATAGAATGTGTAAAAATTATATAAAAAGCTCAGTAAATTGGCGAATAGTATAATATGCTTCCACTAATTAGGTATATTTTTTGTCTACAATATCAAAACTGCAGAACCGAATGTAGAAATCCTCTGGTAGGTGAGACTAAGTCATTAAAGATGATCACTTTTTCTGCTATCTGCGAAATCTTATAAAAACTGTTTACTATGATTTCTTTGGTTAAAATAAATTTATTTAATGTTTCCGACATTTCTCGTGAGAACTTTCTACTTAGCTGCTCACTTGCTCAGTTCACACGAATAATCGAAACGGTTTTATCAGTTCCAACTTTAGCCACCTATGTTCTGCGGGTCCATTTTTGACATTTGACATTAACGTCAACTTAGATTTTTGTCGATTCATAGTGAAATTAAGAATTAAGAAAAATGGTAAGTAAACTATTACAATTTCTTTTATTCTTAGCCATCTTTATTTAAATTTTTCTTTGAAACCTTCCCCTTTATATTTTTCTTTGTATCTGTATAGTAAATAACGGTACAAACAACAATCAGTAATTGCCAGGAAGAAGATGCTATGATGTTATTTATGCATAAAGATTTACTGTATATATATATTTTTCTAGAGTTTTGCGTTGCCTGCAGTTAAAACAAAACCTGAGATACCAGACAATTTTGGTATACACGAGGGTTTTTTCGGGGTACAAGATTTGATGACAAATGGTTTAGCTTCAGCAAAATGTAATGTAGATGCACCACATCCAGTTGCCCTCTCTGAACTTAATGTAAGTATGTAGACTAAGTCTTGTCAGATATAGGTACTTGCATCAGATTTTGAGAAATTTTTTAAAGAGCCGATGGTATAAGCTTCATTATAGGACTCAGATACAGCAAAAAATATCGGATCAACCAAGTTTCCTTCATATGTACATGTGTCTATTCGCCACTAATGTGTTTTTAATAAATGATAAAACAAAGACACTATTCATTGTTACTCCTTTTATTTAATCAAAAACGTAAAGTTTTCGAGTTATTAGTGAAAAATCATTCTAAAACATGCATCTTTTAGATGAAAAATCAACATTTTCAATAAAGAATAACGTATTGACCCATCGAAGAAATTGCATAGAACATTTATTGCTTGGAATTCATTCCTGTATCGATTTCTTTGCACATAATAATTTCCACCCCCGAGAAGAGGTGGCATCCATCTCCAGGGTAAAAACGCCGATTTCTAATCCATAAACATTTTAGTATTATGTTTTAGCAACACAATGCAAAAAGTTTCATTAAAGTTGATTCATAGGAACCGGGTTCCTAGGTATAAATCTAACGCCACTCCACTATAATACAACATTTATTTTTTGATAGTCGAATTTTAGCGCACTTTTCATAATTCATACTATCGAACAACATGTGGTTGTTACGCAACATGATCCAGAGGTGTACCAGTGAAATGTAGTCACAATGAAAGATTCGTTCATGAACGCCCCATCACTATTTTTATTAAGTCGAGAACAAAAAAAATTATTCATATCCATTCATATATAAATCATATTTTATTTCCATAAATGATATTTTAACTGAAATACCTATATTATTTTAGTACAGAAATAATACGGACAAAATGAACTTGGCCATTCTTCGTAACACTCAAGGATTACATGCACCACTACGAATTGCAATGGAACTAAAATCAGCTAAGAGAATCGGACGGTTGCCATTTTTGCCATCTTCTAATGTAATGCATGATGTCTTGACAGGTAGGGACTTGGAAATTGGGCCCGAAGACCTATTTAACACTTCAGAATTTACAGAAGTCTCTGGGCAACCCCATGCAATTGTAGAAAGATCTTTAGGTTTATTGTAGGTTTAAATACTTTTTATTTTATACATGGTTTTGTTAATTGTATAATTGGTCACACTTTCATTAGAATATAATTTTTTTCATCAGATTGAAACTATATTTTGTCGTGAATTGCTGTTGTGGGATTTATTTAAAAAACCGCTGCCTATGAAGTCACTGTTCCACATCCAGATTTCCTATCCAATTCTCTTACAATGAAAACAATTTTGGTACTATATTTGCACTTCACTGTGTGGAAATAATTGATCGTAGAACTTTAGTAATAAAACATCTGAAATCGTCCAAAAACCTATAAAACGATATACCACATTGGTTTTGCGGATGGGGTGGTAATGAGGTAAAAAAAATGAAGCCTTTGGTTCTTGTGCTCACACTAAATCACAATTTAATCCCTTTAACCCTTTCACTGCTTAGGCGAGGAAATATAGCAGTCAACCTTCAATTTTTTTGGCAGTAAGTCGAATTGACATGGGGTTTTTTGCATTCGCTTCGTTAACTCGTCTAGAATCTTTGTGCCATATGTTGGTCTTGTACTTTTTTGAAATTGCATTGCTGCATCGAAAAGTGCATTCTTATAAGTGCATCTTTTCAAGTGATGAAGAATAAATTCATATCTTCCAGAAAACACTCCCGAATCATACGAATTTCAGCACCCGGAAGTTTTTTGAGTCGCTGGACCTGAATGTGATGTCCAAATCAGCCCCCTGTGCACCTGGAGGTCAGGACGGCACCAGGAACGTCATCACCTGGAGTTCCCTGTAAACTCTGGAAAATCGATCGAAACTCGCTACCTGGAGGTTTTTCGGGTCGCTCGTCCCGAATCTGACATCGGCAACCTCCTCCGTAGAACCTGGTGCGCGCGACCTGGCTAATAACGTCATCTCCTGGAGTTTTACTGAAATTACTTATCAAATCGATAGAAACTCGTTACCCGCTGGTTTTTCGGGTCGCTCGGCCCGAATCTGACATCGGCAACCTCCTCCAGAAGACCTGGTGCGAGCGACCTGGCTAATAACGCCATCTCCTGGAGTTTTACTGAAATTACTTATCAAATCGATAGAAACTCGTTACCCAGGGGTTTTTCGGGTCGCTCGTCCCGAATCTGACATCGGCAACCTCCTTTGGAGGACCTGGTGCGCGCTAATAACGTCATCTCCTGGAGTTTTACTGAAATTACTTATCAAATCGATAGAAACTCGTTACCCGGGGTTTTTCGGGTCGCTCGTCCCAAATCTGTCATCTGCAACCTCCTTTGGAGGACCTGGTGCGCGCTAATAACGTCATCTCCTGGAGTTTTACTGAAATTACTTATCAAATCGATAGAAACTCGTTACCCGGGGTTTTTCGGGTCGCTCGTCCCAAATCTGACATCTGCAACCTCTTAACTTTTATGTCCTCTCTTTTTCAATGAACTTACTTTATCACCAGAGTTGGAATAGTTGATTCAGTTGAAACTATTCGAGGGATAAATGAAAGGTAGGGGTACAAATATATGCAGGCACAATTTCAAAAATATCTGAACTTTATATTTTTTTTTACAAATACATTAAGTTATCAAAAAAACTTTTCTTAATTTTTTCTGGAAGATATGAATTTTTTCTTCATCACTTGAAAAGATGCACTTATAAGAATGCACTTTTCGATGCAGCAATGCAATTTCAAAAAAGTACAAGACCAAAATATGGCACAAAGTTTCTAGACGAGTTAACGAAGCGAATGCAAAAAACCCCATCTCAATCCGACTTACTGCCAACAAATTTGAAGGTTGGGGCTATTTTTATGTTATATTTCCTCGTCTAGCTCTTGACGTATATATTCGTCAACCGGTTAACTGCTCTGGACGAGTATACTCGCATTCTTAATAAAAATAGTATCAGGCTGCTCTACCCAAACAAATTCGCTCGCATGGTATTATCGAGATATAACACAACGATAAAAACCATAAAAAAACACTAAACATGCAAAACGATGGGTACTTTTCCGTTACTAGAATGGTTCACGCTGCCCTTGACAAATATGTACGCAAGCGGTAAAATGCTTAATATGATGGGCAGCTTTGAAACAGTAGTGCACAGTGAAAGGGTTAATAATGGGGATGGGGAGGTGATACTAGGTGTGGCTCATTCCAAAAAAATGTTGAGATCTTCGCTTCTCGTACATACACCAAATCCCAATTTTATGGACCCTTATTTGCTTGCTTTAATTATTTACCACCATTTGCCCCCCCAACCCTTTAACATCTAGTTCCAGATTTGACGAGAAAAAGAGATTTGAGACCAACTTTTTTAAAAAAAAATTTTTTGGCAATTCGGTTACAAGCGTTCTCTGTTATAATAATAATAATATAATAATAATATTTATTTATTTCTTCCATTTAAAAGTACAAGTACAATAACAGAAGAAAGGGTCAAAAATAAAACAGATGACTGTAAACGTAATCAACATGAACATATACACACATACATACACATACATATACACGCACATACACATGTATAGTCACAAACAGACGTGTAAGTCAGAAAATTAAACATATAGAGGTGTAAGTATAACAAATGTGTATAACAAACAATAAGAAAGAAAAATAAACAAAAATATATAGGAACACGTATCCGTGTATAAGTCAATATGCACATATAAATAAAATTCAAGTAGAAATAGAAGGGGTGGTAAGAAGAATTCTTGTAGTGTGTAACAGTTTTTTTGTAGTAGTAATTCTTTCAGCCTATTTTTAAAGACATAAACATTGGGGGAACCTTTAATTTCTGCATTGTAAAGTTTACAGCCAATATAGTGAAAACTCCTTTGGTAAAAAGTTGTTCGAAAATTATTTGGTGCCAACAGCCCTCTCGATCTTGTATTAGAAATACTCTACTTATTTGTGTACTCGTTCCCCAGTTAATTATTCCATATCTTAAATGAGAATGAAAGTTGGCGTAGTACAATGTTGATAGTACCTTAGGACTGCAATGTTTAGCCATATAATTTAAAGCATAGCAACTCCTGCGTAGTTTAATACATAGTGCATTGATATGTGAGACCCAATTTAGTTTGTAGTCACATACGATACCCAATATTTTTGTCGAGTCGGTGGCAGTCACCTGAAACTCAGTGTTTTCAAAAAGGCAAAATTCTTGTAGCTGTCCCCGCATTCTAAATAATATCGTTTTTGTTTTATTTTTATTTACATTCAAAAAGTTCTTTTCTGACCATTTAATTACATTTTCATATACATGCTCGGCTGCAATTTTAAGAGATACCAGATTTTTTTCGACTATTATAATATTAGTATCGTCAGCATAACAAATAGTGTGAATTGATGGAGAACTGTTATTTAAGAAATTTATTATATATTTATGTTATCATGTTATCAAGTTAGTTCAGCTTAATCACGAGAGGTGGGGCAATAATTCGGATTTAAAAATCACAAAAACATGTTTTCTCACGATAACTTTGTTATTATTGACTTGAAGAAAAAAAAGTTAAATCAAAAATTAAAGACCTCGGAAGCGCATAATCTGGTAAAAAAAATTTCAAATCGGACGCTAATTTTTCATGATTTTTTTTTAAATACGCGTTTTTTTTGCCGTGGCTAATATACAAAAAAGTTATTCCTTAATTTTTTCACGAAAAAAAGGAGTTAGGGGGCTGAGATTTTTTTGAGGTAGGTGAAATAGATAAGAATTGATGGAGCCGGAAGATGGGCTAACTAGGGGGGGGAGGAGGTAGGGAAAGGAAAATTATTCAACCCTCTATAACTTTTTTCCCTGTCGTGCGATTTTGTAAAACCAAAATAAAATTTGTTCACTGTTATCTCTAGTATTTGACTGATTTATTTTTAAAATTTTTTTCAAATAATCATATTTGTGGGAGGGGAAAATCTTTTTGCATTTTTTTCAAATCCGTTTTTTTTACGTACGAAAGGGTTCAGAGAAGTAACTTTTTTACAGGTGAGACTCTTTTTTATCTTTATTTAAAAAAAAAAATTATCGCAATCCAAGCAATAGGAAGGGAGGGAGGGGGCATAATGCATTTTTTGGAATAAACGGACTTTGATATTCGGTAATATAAATCTTTTTTCCATCTTAATATTTTATCAACCTACTCTTTATTAAATATTTGTTTATTTGAAAAAAAATTTAAAAAATGAATCAGTCAAATACTAGAGACAACAGCGAACAAATTTCATTTTGGTTTTTAAAAATCGCACGACAGGGAAAAAAGTTATAGGGGGTTGAATAATTTTCCCTTCCCTACCTCCTCCCCCTCCCCTAATTGGCCCACCACCCTCATCTTCCAGCTCCATCAATTCTTATCTATTTCACCTACCTCAAAAAAATCTCGGCCCCCTAACTCCTTTTTTTCATGAAAGAATTAAGGAATTACTTTTCTAGTGTTATGGCAAGAAAACCCATATTTAAAAAAAAAAATTCACGAAAAGTTGCCGTCCGATTTGAAAATTTTTTACCAGATCATGCGCTTCCGTGGGGTCCTCAATTTTTCATTTAACTTTTTTTTCGTCAAGTCAATAACAAAGTTATCGTGAAGAAACGTGTTTTTGTGAATTCCTGCTCCACCTCGTGTGATTAAGCTGAACTAACATGATAAAAGAGAGTGTGTGTATGTATGCTGATGACACCACCATCTGTATTTCTGCCTCGAGTATTGAGGAGCTCAGCTCACATATAAATACAACGCTGGACAAAATGCGAAGTTGGTGTGATCGTAACAAATTGATGTTAAATGGGAACAAGACGGTATTTATAGATTTTAAAATGAGGAGAAATATTGTGCTCAAAGATATTCCCTTAAGCGAAAGCTCAAAATTTCTGGGTACATTCATTGACAGTACATTGTCGTGGGTTCCACATATCAACTACGTGTGCAATAAATTAAACAAAGCATATTCAATCTACCAATTGATAAATATATTAAATGAGGAAGGCTTACTAAATGTCTATTATGCTCTAGCCTATTCTCATATAGCCCTAAATATTTCTCTTTGGGGAAAATCTAGTGAAGGATCAAGAGTTTTTATACTTCAAAAACGGCTGATTAGACTTATTTTCAAATTAAAGTATAGAGAAAGTTGTAGAGATACCTTTATCTCCAAGAGAATATTGACAGTTCCGTGTATATACATATACAAGTGTTTAATACATCTAAAATCCAATCTACATAAGTTTCATATACAAGCTGAAAACCATGACTATAACACGAGACATGGAAATTTACTAACTATTCCCTTTCACAGAACCTCTACTTTCAAAGAATCTCTATTATAACGCAATAATGCTACACAATAGCCTTCCTGAAAATGTTAAAAGTTTAAATCTCTTGAGATACAAAAAAAAGGTTAAGGACTTACTACTTGACAATGGCTACTACAGCGTTAATGAATTTTTACATAGAACTACAGGGACATAATTCATTGTCTCTTTCTATTTTGTCTTATTTTTAATTTGTCACTGTTGGTCTCATTTCAAAACCAGCTATTAGTGAACATCTCTAATACTTTTAGCATCCAACTCGGGTCAGTTTTCATAAATTGTATTCACACAATTTTTGATTTCTATGTTTACTAGTATGTGATAAGCATGGTATGCGTTCTGTAATTAATATTTTGACGCAATAACTAATTTGTTGTCGATGTATTATTCCTAAGGCCTAGAATGGAAAACGAGCTTGAAATAAATAGACAATCATTTATTTAAAATTTTATTTTGCAGAGATAAATTTATATATTTTTTCTTTAGAACTACATACCCTGATTACATTATATATTTTTAATTGATAATTATTTATCCGATTCTAGTGGCGGCACAACCTTTTGAATCCAATCAAAAAGCCCTTCTATTTCACTTTTCTTCAATTCGTGCAAAGTATTCTTTACGGGAATAAATTCTGCTTTGACTCCCAATTTAGTAAGATCTTCGTAAGTTTTCTGGCCCCAAGAAATAGGTACCATGGTGTCTCTGTCGCCATGACACATATATAGAGGGGTACTTAATGCTTTCGGCTCGTTGAAAATTACAGAATTGTTGTTTAAAAATGATGATAGCGTGAAAACTCCTGCCAGTCCTGGTTTAAAACGATACGCTGTGTGCAGAGCTAATGCCCCGCCCATAGAAAAACCACCTAAAAAGTTTTAGCTATTAGTAGAAAATTAGGTATCTTTAACTTGTCGTGGCATCAACCAACTACAATTTTTGTGTTCAAAGCGTAATACATTACCTACCTACTACTATTCTATTAAGAGGAATACCGGAATCTACAATTTTATCAATAAGGCTCCCTATTTCAGTTCCTATTGATTCTAAAGTTTCTTTGTGTTCTGGTACATCTGGAGTAATGTTATATCTATCGAACCACACATTACTCAACTGAAATTTTAATACTTAGAATAAATATTTAAATGTATACTTTGTAAAGTGATCCAAACATAGAAGGTCGGTATTAAACATTGTGACGTCATGGTAAACCTAGCATAGCAATTGTAGTCAGCGACCAGTGTAACGGTAAGTAACGTACTTTCTGTACACGAACCCGCCCTTGCCCCCTCAGAATCGTCCAACTCATGATACAGTTGTAACAGCATGACGTAAAATAAAAATTGTACAAAAGTGGTACGTGTACAACTTGCATCAGCAGGCATTTTTTTAGATCTTGTATATTTGGATCTTGGATTTGTATTTTGAGGTTTACCTCGCCGTCTAGTGGAGTGTACGGTCTAACAGGTGCAGTAGGAAAATAGAAGTTGATATGGGGGAGAGAAAATTCTCCCATAAAAAATTTAATCCAGTCTAAAATTCCTCGTCCAGTGTCTCCTAAAAATATTTGTACTTAATTTTAAGTATAATATATCTGTTGAAATATGAGAACAAGATATTACATGTATTAATAATAGATTGTAATGAGGAATGCTTATTTCTTATTTGCAGAAAGTATACTGTGGGGGTACAAGATAAACTGTAAAAGTATCCTTCAATAATTCTAGCATCTAGCAAAATTTAAAAAAAACTTCCAATGAATATAACTGGATGAAAATGGTTGGTTATGGAGGTTTCGGGGATTACAATAGAGATTATTGTATTCAAAAAAACTAGGCAAAATAAAGAATAGGCCTCTTACTTACTTAATACAAAACACAGTGTGTAAAGGATTTTTTTAAATTTTTTTCTTTTACAAACGGAATTCAACATTAAAGTTTGAATAAATCCGTTAGGCACGCGAACAATGTGTGACATGTAATAGGAGACGCCACAGCGCTAGCATACATTCTAAATTAATTCCATTGATGGATGTTGCCCTTGTAATAGCTTGATAGTAGAGTGAAATAGACCATGAAAGTCTCCGTTCTTGACAAAAGAAAATCAGCGTAGAACCAGACCAGACCTTATAGTTTTTATAAAGTGAACAATTCTACATAAGAAATGGCTATTTACGATATTTTTTGTGGTACACATATTTTTTATTTTGAAAAAACTTGAGAAATTGATTGATTATAAAAATCATGATTTTTAACATTTATACCCCCATATCTTCAAATCTAATTGAGCTATCGATTTGAATTTTTTGCTTTTTATTTATGAATATTTTTGTGACGCAGTAGCATATGGCGTATAACCGGCATGTGTACGGCGTAATCCCTGTCAAAAAATCCTATTTCAAACTTATAGAAACCATTTCAAACTTTTTCAAACTTATAGATAATTATACATTTTTTATGGGTAATCAATGATTATCTATAAGTTTGAAATAGGATTTTTTGACAGGGAAATTATCCGATTGGCCTTTGAAATAACCTTTTTCAGTCATGTTTAAAACAGTTTAAACCCTTTACAATACAAGTAAATAATTATAGGAAATAACCGTAAACTGCACGAATTATATCGTCCCTCGAAACACGTAGTGGCGTATCTCAAAAAAATGCAAAATTGATATATTCCATGTACCGATATTACGTATAAGCATAACCCTAAACAGCATTATTTTATGAGTATTTCCTATTAATTGCTTGACGTATCTCAATTAGGGAGTTTCCTATTTTAGAAATATCATGTACATTCAACCTCATTTAGTAGTCTTTCAGATAACTAGTCAAACAAAAAAAAATTATCTCGATATCTGAAAAACTCACGAATTTATTCAATTTCTTATTTGAATACTTCGCCTCGGCTGAAGTCCACCGTGACGTCACAATATACAACGCGCTGTTAGTGTATGTGCTCGATTTTCTGAAATGTCACAAAATGTCACTTTTGATTCGTTCATGCCGAGCCGAATTTTCGAAACATATGAACGTGCCAAAATTGCATGTTTTAGCAATTTTTTCAGCTCTTAAATGCAAGATGGCTATAAACTGCCGGTGCCTGCCAGCGAGTATAAAGGTGCCCGCGCCCGCTCGCTGTTGGCGGAATCATGTATTGTGACGTAATCGAGCCTCAGCCCAGTATATCGCAGCATTTTAAACTTGGAAGGACCAAAACTTTTTTATTTATAGAGATAATTAAAAAAAAAATTACACATATTTTTTAGATTTTTACAACTATTTATTACGAGAAAATGAGAAAAATGGAAACTTCCTAATTGTAATGAATTTTGTTCATCACGAATAGACGTATGCAGGCCTCCTACCACTATATTTCAAATTTTTTTTATGACATTTTATGACACAAAATTTGAGTTTTAATGCCTGAAAAATGAACTAGAAGCTATATTATATTAATAGTTTTTTATTGAAAATGAAAATATGTTATAATACTTTGTATTTAGGTAGTAACGTTATGTGAAAATCCTTTCTCTTTTGGCAGTTGTTTTAAAAAATATTTCTTTAAGCCCACTTTTTCAAAATTCGGGATAACAATTTCTTTAAAGAGAGCCATCAACTATTTACGTGCCATAACGTGTTTCGTTACAATATCAGTAATCGATGCAACTACATCAAATTTCGATTAAGTATAGGAGATAAAATAAAATATTTACAAAATGAATTGTAAGTATAATTTTTTACCTATATTTAAAGAAGAAATGCACATCTTGCGCAAAAGAATCGAAATCAAACGAAATTCTTTTAAAAACTCGCCAAATTTTAATGTTCTGATTTGCATTAAATTTTAAATTGGTTTAACAATTTTATGCATGGTTGAAAATGGTAATGGAAACAAAATTTTTTTTATGATTTTTATGACGAGAACGATTTTATGACAATTTTAGGACATTTTGCGTATTTTATGACATTTTAGGATTTTATGACAAGTATGCCTGCGTATGTCGACTTATGCATCGTGTATTTATAAAGTCCTCCAGGCCTACGAAAATAATAATGTCCAGTTTGTCTCACTATACAGTGATGGACAAAATAAAAACTATTGTGGGAGCTATGCTATTGTTAATGGTAGTGCAAAGCAAAAATATCGAAGCCATAACTTTGCGATACTTCGAGTCTTCACACTGTCAAAAGTAGGGCGATTGTGTACATAGCTGTATATCTAACGCTGTATCACATGCTGGAGACCTTTTTATGCCCTCACAACTGCATACTGTTTTCAAATTGGCCAGGCGTCAAAATCCATACAATGTCAATCCCCTAAAATTCAATGATTTTTACGATTTCAAAAAATTGTCCCAAGATTTGCGGATCTTACAAAGCAGAGAGGATGCTGTTAAATGGAATGAAATAATGGAGATCAACGTATGTAAACTGAATCCAGATACAATATTTTTTAAGACTAGTCATCTTCAAGAACATTATGGATCAATAAAACTGAAGAGGCAAAAGGTAAATTTAGAGACAATCATGCTGCATTATCTGAATCTAGAACCAAACAAGATAACAAAAAAAAGTATAAGGATCTGATGGCTCTATGTCAAGGAAAAACCCATTGTCAAATTAACCAAACACAAATTTTTTTATGAATCTCTTCCACATCATTAGCGATGGTGATAATGATTGAGTTATTTTTGGAATAGATTTCCTTTTCCTCTATTTTTTATTGATTGTCAATATTCAGTAACTTTATTTGATTTCTTTTATGCAGTTTATGTTATGTTTTTACAAATAAAGGTTTTTATTTGATTCAGAACATTTTTTTTGTACTTAATTGAAAATTATCCACATGACATAAGTGGTCTTTTGTATCCTAAAATGAAAAAACACAAATTTCACAAACTGACGTAGCTCATTTAACATAACTTTTTTCATAATCTAAGAGGCAACAGCCTTGTAATCATTAGCTCACATCAATTGATTATGCCTTAAGTATTTGTCTACAAAGGAAAAATTACACTAATTGCTCTAGCTATTACCCTAAAAGACTTGCAGGCTCACTCTAAAACTTTAAATGCTTCTCCTGAAAAATCAGAAAAACTAAGATAAACCACTATGTGTTTCAAGGGACGATATGTCCGAATCATTGCTCGCAGAGATATACTGTTAGATACGCGCCCCTTCTCCCCGATATTAGTCGGTGATTTAAATACTTTCCAGTTAGAAATTATGAAAACAGATTTGATAATTGCTAATTAGTAACGTTATATCGATATATATAAATTAATTTAAAATATACGGCACATCCAACGGGTCTATTATATGGCATAGAAAGCAAAACGCGGGAATTTTTAAACGATCAGATCATGGTTAATACATATTAATATCGAAAGAGCAAGGCTAGTATTTTAATCGCTTCGTAAACTGCATATGCCAAATCCAATATTCGATGCAGCAGAAACACGGTATTTTCTGATGTTTCGTGAGACGCGTTTGAATTTTCCGGAGCACTCTAAATGAGTAAGTAAATCGCATAAAAATCATTTTCGCGCGTTCACCTAATGGAATCTCCAAGCTTCGGTAGCGGGAGAGGAGGAAATCCACACTCTCAGTTTAGATTGTAAATCATAGATAATTCCCAGTTTGAAGTGTAAATTATAAAATAAAGAACACCTTGGCCTTTTTACGCCTGTGTAATACTATCAGACTTGTGACAATATGGAAAAATTCGATATGAATTCACGCACAAACGGTATAATAAACAACCAACTATCTGGTATAACTGGGTACGTTACTCGAAAGTTCCCACTATCATCCATCATGTGGTTTGTGTAATTTTAACATTTTTAACCTTACTTTACCGTTCGCAGGTAAACATCTACTTTCCATGCAGATTTTAATCCCTACAGTAAAATAAAATAACTTACCCGATCCATGTAAAAATATTACTGAAGCTGAGCTAGATTTATTACTTTGTTTAATTATATGCAATGCTCCTAAAGACATTTTTATCGTGTACTTAGATATGGTATTACCATTTGCAATTCTGAATTGAGATAAATTGTCAAAATAAAGTAGGTACTAGTCAAATTTAAACCATAGAAAAAGGTTTTCTGTGCTCAGACTTTAATCTTATTGTTTTTACTAATCATCATCACCTTATTTCTTGGGTCGACGGTTCATATTATGTTTGTCTAACATATTGCGGTAACTTAACATTAACATTGGCTGTATTGTTGGTTGTCTATGGTTCAGATAGCTATTTGATTAATATGACTACCGACAGCTCGTTTGGCGGTTCTAGCCCAGACGAGAGAACATTTTATAATGAAACCTACAAAAACTTGCAAATTGAATATATTTTTTTACTGAGTTCGTGAAAGTGTATAGAATAATATCCTGAAAGTTTACATTCCGCTCGGGTGCTGCGAACACGAAAAAAAAATTGAAAAGTTTTTTCATCAATTTTTTCAAAATTTTTGCATTAAGTCGGGGTAGAAAAAAACAAGAAATACAGGTGGATAGACCACGTGTTTCTGAACAAAAAATGCCCTAATAAAATTTATCACTAAAGCCACTGTATTCCTAGAAAAAAATAGTAAAGTCTATAAATTCTTAGCAGTTCTAACGAGTAAAATAAAGCTTTTTTCTCTTTCTGATTACACATTTTTAACATTTTTTTTAGTGAATAGGAGGATAAATAATGAGTCTGGAGGGAAAATATATCCACACATCACACATACCGCTGAATCGCTCGCATGAATTTTTACGTGCCTTTACTGTTTACTGTATTATATTTATTGCAGGTACACCTATCCACATTTCAGCTATATCCAATGGATTCCTTATACATTTGTTAATGTATTGGAAATAAAGCTCCAGAATTTATATTCAAAACAATCAAAGATATTTTCATAATTATAAGGATAAGATCGTGAAAATCGCAATTTCTAATCATAATCTGATTAATCATATTTTCGAAAAAGTGCATACAAGTAAATGAATAATTTGTGTTTGAAAATTCAAAAAGTATAAATTTTTTCCGAAATAGTGGTATTTTATGTTTGCAATGGGTCAAGTTCTCGGCAAGTTACAGCCTTCAATATACAGGGTGATTCTTTTAAGGCGGCCATTAGAATATTTCCCACTTGCAGATGAGCTAGACATTTGAGATTTGGTACCGTACCACAGTCGACCATTGCGAGTCCAAAAATAATAATTTCAAGGTGGCGGCACTTCCGGAAATACCGGAAGTCGATACCAACTTGCTTATTTTAAATGGAACACCCTATATATTTTCGACTTTTCGAAATAATAAAAAAATTTTGAGTCAAGACATGTAGCACACCCTATACCTAAACTGAGCAGTTTCGGAGATATTTGACATTTTATAAAAAATTTGACAGGTGCAGCGGTCTGCAAGAACCGTTATAACTTTCTTAGTGTAAGAGATTCTTATTTGCTCTTTGGTATGTAGAAAGAACACAAGATGAGCTACTCTCTACAAAAAAATAGATTCCAAAATATTATACTAAGTGTTTTATTTCTCACGTTACATTTTGTCAAATTCAAACCTCAGAAACTTTTTTATTTCAAATGGAACACCCTGTACTTTTTTACATCAGATGATGTTAAATTAAATTCCCGTTTTTCTAGTATCAGCATTGTAGGGGTTAAACTTACAACTTTTCGAAATATTGACGATTTTCTTAAATGTCCAAGAATTTTTAGTGAAAATTACGCGCAATTTTTAGTAAAAATTGCCATCAACTTACCCATGATTATAAACAATCATTAATGTCAGTCATTCTCATTTGTTAAAAAATGCCAGCACGTTTAAATTACACCCACGAAGACTTTTAGATTTGTTTATTATTTATGGAGAATGTGATGAAGTAATAATACCAAGAACATGTAACACATTTGCTACTCGATACCCACAAGAACAGAAACCATCCACCATACACTGTAAAACGCATATTGGATAATTTTAGAATATTTGGCCCTATCAAATGGCACGTGCCAAATTTTATTATGGCAATCGATGCAGAATTAAATTTGAGGTGCACTTATATCAGCATGTCCTATATCTAACACGTACTTTTTGAATTATTTGCAAGTTTTTGAAACAATGAAACATGAAACATGAAAAAATGAACATGAAACAATTATTGAAACAATAAAGTGGGTATCGAGTAGCAAATGTGTTACATGTTCTTGGTATTATTACTTCATCACATTCTCCATAAGTAATAAACAAACCTAAAAGTCTTCGTGGGTGTAATTTAAACGTGCTGGCATTTTTTAATAAAAGAGAATGACTGACATTAATGATTGTTTCTAATCATGGGTAAGTTGATGACAATTTTTACTAAAAAGTGCGCGTAATTTTTACTAAAAATTCTTGGACATTTAAGGAAATCGGTAATATTTCGAAAAGTTGTAACTTTAACCCCTACAATGCTGATACTAGAAAAAAGGGAATTTAATTTAACATCATCTGATGTAAAAAAGTACAGGGTGTTCCATTTGAAATAAAAAAGTTTTTGAGGTTTGAATTTGACAAAATGTAACGTGAAGAATAAAACACTTGGTATAATATTTTGGAATCTATTTTTTTTTGTAGAGAGTAGCTCATCTTGTGTTCTTTCTACGTACCAAAGAGCAAATAAGGATCTCTTACACAAAGAAAGTTATAACGGTTCTCGCAAACCGCTGCACCTTCAAATTTTTTATAAAATGTCAAATATCTCTGAAACTGCTCAGTTTAGGTATAGGGTGTGCTACATGTCTTGACTCAAAATTTTATGATCATTTCGAAAAGTTGAAAATATATAGGGTGTTCCATTTAAAATGAGCAAGTTGGTATCGACTTCCGGTATTTCCGGGAGTGCCGCCATTTTGAAATTATTATTTTCGGACTCGCAATGGTGGACTATGTTACGGTACCAAATCTCAAATGTCTAGCTTATCTGCAAGTGGGAAATATTCTAATGGCCGCCTTAAAAGAATTACCCTGTATATATTTATCAAGAAAATCATCAAGCAAGGAAATTAAAATGATTTGAGATGTACTTTTTTTTGAATCCACGTTACTACAACTTAATAAACATATTTTTTAACAGTTCTCAATGAAGAAAGAATTTTTTTGAAGGGCTTTTATTTTTTTTGTATATTTTTTATTGCGACGATTGAGTTCGGGCGTGATAATATATATATATATATATATATATATATAAGTATATTTTTCCCATCCATCCTTTGCTTGTACTGTTTAGAAGAAAAAAGCATCAGAAAGCTACAATTTCCATCTTTTAAATGAACCAACACTCATATAGATTGAACAAATTCTGATTTAGTGACATGTAATTCAGTGTGTCGGTGTCACAGTCATGCGTATTCATGCGCGCGCACGCATGTATCTCGCTCCGAGTTATAACGTCACACTTGACAATTTTTTTCCGGGAAAACCGTGGCTTTAGCGATAAATTCTGTTAGGATATTTTTTGTTCATAAATACGTGATCTATACATCTGTATTTTTTATTTTTTCCTAGCTTGACTTAATTTCAAAATTTTGGAAAGGTGGGTGAAACAATTTTTTTTTCACTTTTTTTTTATGTTCTGCATCCGAGCGAAATATAAACTTTTCAGGATATTATTCTATACACTTTCACGAACTCATTAAAAAAAAATTATTCAGCTTGCAAGTTTTTGTAGGTAAATACCTTCAGCGACTGGGCTATTATAGTCCAATCAAATAGGTCGACAAATCAAAATTTTGAGGTAAATACTTGAATTTTTGATATGAGTTACTTTGAAGTATTTGAACACGATTAATGAATGAAAATTTTTTTTCAACCCCCGAAAAGGGGTGAAAAAAATATATAATAAAGTGTTTTTTCAAAATTATTCAAAATGTGTAAAAGCTTGTAAAAAAAAGTATCAAATAAGAATTGTAAAGCATGAAATTTTACATAAAAATGATATCTTAACTTTTTTGGTATTATTAAAATTAACAGAGTTAGGGTGGTTAGAAGTTAAGGGTTGATATGTACAACTTTAAAAAAGAATGAATTTGAAATTTTTTTTTCTATTTACTCAGAAAAATATAAACTTTCGTTTCAGAGAAATGGATTTTTTTTAAATTGGTAATAAAAAAAATTATAGCAATTTTAATTTTTTTATTTTCAAGTAAAACCACTTTGAACGGTGAAATGTGAAATGAATTTTTTTTTGTACCATTCTGTTCATCATTTAGTATATTGAACATTTGCTTTTGGATTTTTTTTTACCCATCATTTTTACTTTTAGGCAGCGGATATATGTTCATATGAACTTTTCTTCATAAAATGACCCAAGGAATCACACTCTGAAATAATAGCACGTCATTAAGGAACACCCAGTATATATACTTGCCTTCACATAAACAGCTTATATTATGGAATAAGATGCATTTGGTTTTGGGCAGAAGCATACTGTGCTACAAATGAAGTATTTACATTTGCAAGTGTATATTTGCAAAGTCTGGCCTCGCATTTATTGTCATCATTATTGCCATTGTCTTGCTGTCTTTCGTATGCCATTTAAAAAAATGTTACTTGGCGGACAGAAACACATTTTTAAAATGTTGTTTTATCTTCAAAAATTGATCAAAATGTACCATTTTGTTGGGGTTACATTCTTAATACCATACATTTTGACTTAAGAATAGCAAAAACTGTCTTTCGTTTATTAATTTTAAAACAGAGCACTTTGGTTTGCGTTTGGGAATTTCAAATAAATAAACAAACAAAATTAAAATTAATAATACAGTTCGTCTCATCTATATTTATATTTTACCGTTTACAGTTTACAGACGACGCCGACGTTCCAAACCCGCCGACAATGAATTCGGCAAGGATCAAACGCCTACCAATACTTCAGTAAAATAAAATAAAATTTGGACCAAACCCGGAACAAATTTGTAACAAGCTAATTTCTTCGGGATTGTATTCTATGGCTATCCAGGAGTCCCTGAATGAAAATCCCAAAAAATCCGTCGTGCAGAAATGAAGAAAAAATGTGCCACCATGTTGAAATTAGGCACTTTTTTCCTTTAATCGGTAATAGCCCACACGGATGACACTTTAATATGATATAAATCGGTTAAATATTAACAAAGTTATGATTGTCAGAATGTCAGAAGAAGGGTATTTCTTTGTATCTTAACACCGTAAGAATGTAACAATAGTCAACAAAAACTTTTGTTGGTAATTCTAATTAAACATGGTTTATTTAAATATGAAGTAAAACATATACCGGTTAGTATATTTGACGATATTTCGTTTTGAAAAACAACAAAATCATCTCTTTTTTTTTTCTTATTTTGATAAAAAACTTACACCAAGTCCAACTTTGCCTGAAAGTGCTAAACACTTTGTAATAGACGGGGGGTTTCTCCTTAGAAAAGTTGTCTGGCAACACCCGGCTCAATGTAAAGATATTTTTCAGTGTGTTTCATTTGTTCGTTGTCATTATGGTTTAAATTGTATTATTATTTTTGATGGTTATTCTAATGAAAGCACTTCCGTTAAATTTACAGAATGTCAAAGAAGAACTAATGCATTTCAGAAAGAAATTAATACTGACCCACAAGAAAGTAGTAGAGATATCTCAAAACGAATTTTTAGCATTAGGGTCAAATAAAGATCAGTGATTAAACTTCTAACATCAAATTTCAATCAAAATAATATCACAGTCAAATGTGCGAATGCAGATGCTGATTATTTAATTGTAAAAGCTGCTATTGATTGCTCAGCTGATATGTGTAACCCTGTTATAGTTGTTGGTCAAGATACAGACTTATTAACGTTACTTATTGAGCATTGCAAAACAAAAAATGTATACATGATTGAGGTAAATCTGATAAAATAACGAATATCTGCAAGTTACGTTAAGAACTAAGTGAAAATGTAGTAAAAAATACTCTATTTGTACATACCATATTCGGCTGCGATACCACCTCTGCATTCTGTAAAAATGGCAAAAAACAGTATTTTCAGTTTTGGAAAATAATACTGAACCAAGTAATAACCTATTAATTTTGAAAAGTTTTGCTGAAGCAAATCAGCTGGGAAAGAATTTATTTGGAGATGGTATGGCAGTAAAAAAACTAATAGTTTAAATGATTACAGGTTCGTTAGGAATAATCAGATTTTTGCTAGGCCAAATATTTTCCAGCACTTCGATCTAACAGTTCTTCCGCCAACATCCGATGCCACTAAATATCATACTTATAGAGTGTATTGGCAAATTCAAGTCTGGTTAGGCGACAATCTTAATCCAGAGAATTGGGGTTGGAAAAACAGTGGTTATCTAGAATCAATAAAAACAGTACAAAAGTGTGCCCCTGATTTCATTTTAAATATTTTATTCTGTGGTTGCAAGAAAAATTGCAAACAGCCTTGAAAATGTTAAAAAATATAACCTTAGGTGCAGTACCAGCTGTATAAATTGTATTGGACAGGACTGAGACAATGCGTCAGAGGTGTTATTTTCTGAGAGTGAGGCTAGTTTTTAGTTAAAGCTCGTATTTGAGAGTTTTTTATGCTTATTTAATTTATCCATGCTTTTTAAAGAGTTTATGATTTATTTTTTCACTATTTATGAGTTCTGTTATTGTGTTTGTTGTTACGTCCTTTTGTTTTTAGAATAGATTTTATTTTACGAATGTATTACTTTAATTAATTAGTATTACCAGTAATAATTGTTGCCTTTTGTTGTATTTTATGGTATTGAAATACAAGAAGTACTCTTTTTTTATACAAATCTGTCATTTTGACAACCGTAACTTTGCTAATATTTAACCTATTGCACTTGCACTTTATATCACATTAAAACTCAGCTTTTTTTCTCAAAATTTTTGCCTCTTTATTTTTTTCCTAAAGTGTCATCCGTGCGGGCTATTACCGATTAAAGGAAAAAAGTGCCTAATTTCAACATGGCGACGCATTTTTTCTTTATTTCTGCACGGCCGATTTTTTGGGATTTTCAGTCAGAGACTCCTGGAGAGCCATGGAATATAATCCTGAAGAAATCAGCTTGTTACGAATTTGTTCCGGGTCAACTTTTAATTTTACTATACTACAAATAAAGATAAGACGAACTATACAAGAAATCAGTATTAGGTAATATTAATTTTTATTAAAATAAACAGTAGTATTATTTTATAAAACAATAAATAAAGTAGAGTATATAAATGAATAAAAAGGGAACTACAAATCCCTTATATAAATAATTCTGTACGGTATTTACTATTTTTTATTGCCACATAGATCGTCACTAGGGAAATATTCTTCAATTACAGAAATAAATTTGTCCATAGGGCAGAATTTGTCGCATCCAGGCATTTTAAGAACTTGTAATCCCTTTCCATCCCGGTTTTCATATAGAATCCTAACTGCGTATCTGCCCTTAATTTTGTGAATTTCAATTACAGTATAAGCTCCATAGTTAGGGATATGTGGTTTGAAAACACCCAGGGCAATCTGTACCTCAGCTATATTATTCTCGTGCGCCGAGTACAGATAAATTCTCCTACCATACTGGTCACTGCTAATAATTTTATTTTTCGTATCTTCGAATATTTTCTTCAGTAAATGCCCCGCGCGTATTCTCCTCATTTCAGTGGTTCCCATAGTTACGTAATACTCACGGATGGCCATATCTACAACGGTGCCAGGCCATATTTTCTTCGTCCAATCTGGGAGACGATATCCATTTTCCTCTTCCGTGGATAGTCCAAAATACAAGTTGTAAATTTCCTCGTACTTGACGACGTCTAATCCGCTGTGTTTTGAAAAATAATCGAAAGTTTCCTGCCACTTTTTGAACTCTGCTTTCATCTTGCGAGAAGCGCAGTATTCCGCGTATATTTTTATGAAATGTGGACACAGAATTCCGAGGAGAAGCTGAAAAATGGGGTAATTAGAAAAGCGACAGTTCAAAATTGCATTAGTAGTGGAGTCAAGAAAGATTTTCACTTCGGAAAAATTCCGGGAAGCGGTAACTTTTGAGAATACATATCTGAACATGTCAGGAACAACATACCAAAAGTTACCAACAATAGTCCTTGAGCGTAATTATTTATTAAACAAATTAGTTGCATAATACCAATCTTTGTCAAATATATCTTAAAACATTTTTTTTCTTTTGAAAAGTAATTGAAAAAAAAATACGTTTTATCGAAAATACCTTTATGGTTTAAACTGTATTTTTTCTAAAGCAAGTGCTGTCTGTATACAAACAAAAAAAATTGAGCATCTACGTCATGCCACATATTAATGAAAAACAGTGTTTGAAATTTCTTTTTTTTTAATTACTGGCTAATTACAGTAACAAAATGGCGACGTTGTTAATAAAAAAATGTGTAGACGCACATTGCTTCGGTCATAACTTCTTTGTTTTTTATGCTACAGAAACAAATAAAAAAACAGTTGAAAGCTTAATTAATAACCTATTATTCTACCTATTAGCATCCTTGACGTAGGTGTCGCAGTTTCTGACATATTTAACTCTCACTCTAAATAATTATCTTATGAACACTTGGATGCCAAATGTAAACTTAAATATCTCCGAAATTATTAATCCTACATCAATAACCAAAAAATATAATTAATTCCCAGTTTGTACTTTCTGTAATTGGTCTGTAACATTTTTTCGAAAAAGTAATACTTTTCGAGATACTTGACGAAAGCCGTTTGGAAATATCTTTTATCTACTCTTATTAGGTTATATACTAATTAATGAACTGCTTTTGAACAATTAATAGTATACATAAACAAACAGCGTGAGTTATTATAACTTACGCTAGGTACAGAGCCACTCACCTTTATCTTCATGCCTAGCCTGTCCAACCGACGTAAAGCGCGACACACGAAGGTGGAGTCAGGGAGGTAGTGACAGATTATTCCCGTTAATGTCTATAAAGATTTTCTCAAATGTCACAAAATGCTACTTTTGATTCGTTCGTGCCGAGCCGAATTTTCGAATTTCGGCGTGCAATTTACGATCAGGGTTATCTGAGAGGCCTCCTCTTTATGTCGCGACATCGTACGGCCGTCCCAATGGTGTTTTTCGAAAAATATGAACGTGACAAGATTGCATGTTTTTGCAATTTTTTCGACTCCGAAATGTAAGCTGTTTTTTGTTATTTTTCGCAGATATCTCCGAAACGGTGAGAGTTAGCTCGAAATAAAAAACAAGGTCAAACGAGTATTTTCCATTACGAATCTTTTCTTACTATCAGAATTTTGATTTTTTTTCGTTTCGGAGATAACTACTGAAATGTTGGCCATGTAGAGCAAAGAATCGCAAATTTTAAGCTTCTACAGTTGGCAACTTTTTAATCTTCGCTCCTACGCCAAAAGACTACTCTAGTTAACTTAAACAGAATTAAATTTGCTAAAACTCTTTTTTTTATTTTTTGAATTCCGACAAAAATGAAGGAATTAGAGGGCGGGATTTGGAACTTTTTTTTTTCAGTAAAATTTTTCTGTTTTGTCACCGTAATTAATCGGTAATTAACTGAAATCGATCTTATATGCGATGTTCACTTAATATCATGTACTACTTTGACGCTCCATTAATCTTGGCCCTTCGAAACAAAGGTTTCTGAGAAAAATTGTTTTTTTTAAGGTTTACATACACTCTAAAGGAAAACGTGTAATTTCTTACATTTCCTCGAATATCTCGATAATTATCGTTTTTTTCGAAAAAATTGTAGACAGCTTATGTAAAGAGAATTGAATGAGCTTTCCGACGCTTTTTTCTCTAACATAAAAAACAAAGACAACAAATATAAAAGGGTGAACAAAAATTAAATTATACAGTTAATTTTATTAATAAACAAACTGAGTAATTTAAACAAAATTTTCTCAATTTAATATTTATTGTTATAATCGTAGATAAAGTATAGTATTCAACTTGCGGTAATGGTAATAACTCACTTGATGAATTACAGCACTCGCCTACGGCTCGTGCTGCAAACTTTCATCTGCGTGAGTTATTACCTACATTACCGCTCGTTGAATAATATACTATTTTTAAGCTAAAATCGCAATTTTGAAGTCGTTATAACTTAAAAACTATCAATTTATGTGAAAAATTGCATAGAATCTTTTCTACTTAAAGTTTAATTCTACTTCAGCTCCAATAAATATATATATTTTTTAAGTGCCACCCCCTGATAGGGGGTGGTGATCACGAAGGTGAAGTTAGAAATTAAAAATTTTATGTTGCACCCTCAATATAATATAATGGTCGATATAAAAGGGGTAAAATGGATGAATTAATTATTTTTTGTTTATTTTGAGCAATTAGGACTTTTTTTTTAGCAGATTGTTACATCTTGAGACATAAAACTCATCCCCTAATAAAGAAAAATAATTGCTCTTACCTCTAAGCAGAGACCGAAGCCGAAATTAATTTCAGTTAGAGTTAAATAACGTATATAGTCTGGTAAACTCTAAGGTGGCGTATGTATTAGTTGGTAATAGTGTTGGGCGAATTCGAATTAAAATACTCGGTTAATCCGAGTATCAAAATACTCGCTTGATTCCGAGTATTAAAATTTCATCCGAATAAAATATACTCGGATTAATTTTAACTACAAAACAAAAAAGAACTGTCAATCGTGCACTTGGATAATAAAATGTTTTTTAGATTTCTCCCCCCCGCTCATCGATTCTGAGATCTGGGGAGAAAAATTACTAACCTCAGTGCCACTTGCATTCGCTTTAAACACGATCGCAATTACTGTTGACAGAGTGATTGAACAATCGCGATATCACATCACTACTACCTATAGTGAAAATTTAATTCGACACCGGATGATTAATCCGAATATTCTTGTCATCCGATTCCGTGTAATCCGAGTACCGAAATCATCCGAATATCTGCATCACTAGTCGGTAACACGACGCGCGACGTACGATTTGATATGCGATGCGCATAAAGCTATCGCAGTGAAAGAGATGAACTAGTTGCGTGTGTCTTATTCTCTTATAGAGCAGCGAAAAAGCGGTAAAATTGTGTCATTTTTTTTTTATCAGCTTAGACCAAGATCAGACACAGTGGGTATTACCGACAACATCATTTTACACATAAGAACACGAAATACGACATTTTTTAGTGGTCACAGATATTCTTATTTAAAAAGTGTAAAATTTTTTTTTTTTTAAATCATGTTTTTTTGTCATAAAACACACACTTAAGCGCTTCTTTCTATATATAGGACTGCTAATAAAAAAAAATGTGAACATGCCAAAAACGTAGATGACCCTGAAAGTTTAGAGAATACACCATCAAATTTTCACTAAGCGAGGAACTTTTTTGTTTTTGAAAATTTTGTGTAACATGTTATGTATTGTGTGTAACGGAACTTTTCATTAATATTTTTTTATCACGTTTTAGGATCTGAAAGGATAACTTATTTTTTCCAGTGGCGCATTAAGGACTAATGTTGAAGACAAAAAGGAATTAAAAATCTTAAATAGAGTATCTTGGATAAAAATCCATTGCATTTGGATTTCGGAAACGGTAAAAAATAATATTATAGTAAATGGAAAAAAAAGTTGCGCAACTAGGGGGCTAATAAAATTCCATAAACAGAAGTTTAGGAAAAGTAATAATTTTGGAGTGTTTTGATAAAAAGTAAACTATCGAGTTTTCCTTTTTTTTTGCCTTATTATTGGAGCTAAATAGAAAAGACAGTTTCTTAAAGCACTTTTTTTTCAACGTGGCAATCTTAATTTTTGTATTCGACATTTCCTGTGTCAGAGTTCCTATCCGAAACTCCCATGCATTGCATTTTTATCCTAGATCCACACAATAATTGAGTAAACGTGTTATTTTCGCCTAAATTAGGTAACAAAAAAGAAAAAAATATCCTAAATTAAATCTCTTTTAATTTCCGCAGCCCTAATTGTAGAAACTCTATTTCCATGGCTTGTGCACAAGTTTGTCGTTCTCTATTACTACGCCACATAAAATCCACTCCATTTTACAATGAAACTTAGATTGCTTTTTTATCTTAAATATTTTTTTAGCAGATAATCCACGCACAATTTGCACAATGGCCATACGTTCTACAATATAATACAAGTGGTAATACGGGAAAGAATATCGTTACACATTTTACTTCCACATCCAGTGTAAGTATAGTATCGACAAAAATGTTTTTGAAAACTTTTATTGCCCAAATAGGCTTAGAATGTCATGAAACGTCGAGATTTTAAGTTTGAGCAACAAAAAAAATTTTGTCTGTCGGTCTGTCTGTAGCTTTTTTGTGCCCACAATTACTCCGGAACCGTTTAAGATATTGACTTGAAATATGGTACACGTACCTATGTATTTTAACGAGATCTGGAACTAGATTATTCCATTAAAGGGTTGGGGGGTAAATGGGGGTAAATAGGCAAATCAAGCAAGTAAGAGTCCATAAAATTGGTATTACCAACTCCCACCCCATTAATCAAGGGGGCGAAAAAGAATAAAATTGTCATTTAGTGTGTGTACAGGAACCAAAGGCCTCAATTTTTTTTTTACTTTATCCACTACTACTACCACCCCCCTTCCACCACCCTCAGCCCCACTACCGATGTGGCATATCGTTTTATAGGTTTTTGGGGTAGACGATTTCAAATATTTTATTATTAAAGTTCCATAAACAATTATTTCCACATTCAAATTTTTTTCGTTGTAAGAGACTTGGATAGAAGATCTGGATGTGGAAGTAGTGATTCCTTGGGCAGCGGTTTTATAATTTGACCTTCGACGAAAAAGAATAACGATGATCGTACACCGCCCTGAGACTAGTTAGTTGTAGTCAGGGTGTATTAAATAGGTGGTGCGACGACAACTCTCACAGTGGCTTCATAAGTGCTTACTTTGTACATAATGTAATAGATGGCAGGACCAATAAATTCTCTCATTACTTACGCATAGATAGATAATTTTACAGGTTCTGTGCATACGTGCATACAGTGTTGCATACATTCCCGGCCTTTTGTTTTTTGTTTAGTTAAGCAAGAGTCCAGTGACATCTGACATTAAGTAGCTAAATTAAAACATTGAAAGAATATATGCAACACAACATGCAGCATTGCACGTGTCGCCACAGCTAACCTCAAAAATATATATTTCTTAAGATTTACAAGTATTACGTAGCTATTATTAAAATTTCTACCTGGTTCCTGTACTTTCAACCAAAATCATGTTCAACGCAATGTGTATGAAGTTTTAAATAGTTTGCCACAATAAAATAAAACACTTTTCGCAGGTTAGGAATCTAACCTATAATTAGCAGTCTATTTTTATTAATCAACAATATTGAAAAATTATTTGCGTGAATTTTTAAATATTTGCCTGGAGCCAGTATGGCTCCAAGCTAAAAATGCCTAGATAAACATTAAAAATGAAAATAAACGAAAAAACCTTAAAATTTGAGGTTATGTTAGTTATACGATGCACATGCCCAGGTAATTGTAGGACCTTATTGCTCGCGCCATCTACTAAAGTAAATAGTAACCATGCACTTATGAAGCCATTATTATAATAGGAAAGTGCCGTTCGTCGGACCACCTATTTAATACACCCTGGTTGTAGTGGACGCGGGCGTATTAATACTCAATTTCTGAAATTCGCGCGCTCCAAAAAAATCACTGTACCTAAACTATCAAAGAAACAATAAGAATTATGCTATCAAAAACTTTTTTGGTCTTTTGGCTTTATTTTCTTCGCAGCATGTTATACAAAATTTCCAAAAACAAAAAAGTTTGTAGCTTAATGGAAATTTGACTGCGTATTTTCTGAACTTTCAAGGTTATCTAAGTTTTTAACATGCTTAAAAATGTTTTAATTAACAATACTATACACAGATAGAAGCGCTTAAGTGTGTGTTTTATAACAAAAAAAAGTTCATGTGGATACCTCCATTCGTTTTTGAGATATGGCATTAGATGTTCAAAAAAACATGATTAATAAAAAACAAAATTTCACACCTTTTTAAAAACAACAATGTCCGTGACCACTAAAAAATGTCGTATTTCATGATTTCTAATGAACATCGACCTACTTAACGAAATGGTATATGTCTCAGTTTGTTCTAAGATTAAAAAAAAAAAACTCGAGAAGGAAGCGACTTTTCCCCTGTTTTTTACTCCACTATTAGTTTATATATGATGAATCGACCTTTGGACGCGCCAGCTTAGAGTTTACTCGACTATACCATTTTCAGTTTTCATACCAGCGGCAATTTGGTTTTCATTTACGGTTTCGGTTGCCAAGGCGGCGACAATTCGGTTCTCGGTTATGGTTTCGGTTTACAATTCAGTTTCTGTTAGAAAAAATTAGTAATTACGGTGTGGTTTTCGGTTTCGGTTTCTGGCTTTTTACTTGCCTTTTACTTTAAGTATATAATCTTTATAATGGACGAATCGACTTAGATATGGTTTTCACCATACAATCTGGTAGGGATTTCTACATCATGGTTTGAAGATTTGAATCTTTGATTTCAACCATATTTTTTTAACTTTAAAGTCGTAAGTACGGTGCGGATTTCGGTTTCGGTCCCTGCCCCTGAGAGGGTGAAAACCACCTCTAAAGTTAAAAAATAAGTATAAAGGAAGTACTGGGAATTTATTAATGAAACTAATATTATTCATTATTTTGGGGTTGCTGATCAGTGGCGCAGCCAGAGAATTCATCTGGGGGGGGCCAATAGAACCGGCCTCCCCAGAGGTTGAGGAAAACTTTTCAGAAAATGGTTGAAAACGGATGTGTACAGATTCCTCTACTAGATAATATTGGCATTAATTACAAAATATTAATTTCAAGAGATAATTTGGATACTGCTTTTAGTCCCTTCAAATTAGTCAAAAAATCGCTGTTTTATGGAAAATCTTCCCACAATTATGAGACCTGTAAGAAATGAAGTATTTGGGTTGTCTAATCATGATTTTCACCCCCCACAGTTCTAAAAAAAGGGTGGTTTTTGAGAAATATGTACATATTATACATATACAGAGTGACCCATTTAAAAGCGGGGCACCTCTCTAAAATCTTTATTTACTGCGCGATATGAATCAAATTTTACTCAAGTATAGAACAAATTAAGATCTAATTATGACGAGAAAAACATTCACCTCTACAAATCCAAAGCCGCCTGCGACTGCGGTACCAAAATATGCGGAAAAAGTCAAAAAACCTTATTAGGCATTTTTTATTGTAAAATTATGTTAATGAAACTCGTTCAGAATTGTCCAAAAATCCTAAGTTCAAAATTTAATCAAAATTAAAAAATCGAAATTTTAAAAATAGTGATTTTAAAAAAACTGCAAATTGCTTGACAACTACCTAGCAGCTTGGATTTAATTTCAAGCAAAATTGTCATAGTACAGTTTTCTAAACAAAAAAAAACATTAAAATTATATTTTCGGACTTGGACATTATTTTTAATCAAAATTTTAATATTTTTTATTTGGATTAAATTTTGGACTTACGGTTTTTGGACAAGTCTGAACAAGTTTTATTATCAAAATTTTTGGATAAAAAAATGCCTAATATGATTTCTTGACTTTATCCACATATTTTGGTATCACAGGTGGCTTTGCATTTGTAGGAGGCGAATGTTTTTATTGTCATAATTAGATTCTAGCTTGTTCTATACTTGAGTAAAATTTGATTCAAATCGCACAATAAATAAAGATTTTAGAGAGGTGCCCCGCTTTTAAATGGGTCACTCTGTATATGAATTTTAGCGTTTTTTCGTCTTTTTCTCTATTTTGAGGAAAGACTATGCAGTGAAAAATATCAATAGAGCAAAGTTGTAGAGCATAAAATTTCCTATAAGTTTTGTCTCTATCATTTTTTTTCGAATTCCGGTTAGTTTCGCCGCTAGAGGGTACGAAAGAAATAAATATACATATGGACTTTTGCGCCTTTCTTTAGATTTTGAGTCAAAATTATGCATTTTTATGAAAAATTACGTGAGAACAAAGTTGTAGAACATAAAATATATATATTTTTATGAAAAAAAAAAAAACTAGAAAACACCTAAAGATAGTGAATTTTATGTTCTACAACTTTGATCTCATGTAATTTTTCATAAAAATGTATAATTTTGGCTCAAAATCTAAAAAAAAAAGGTGCAAGTCTATATGTATATTTATCTATTTCGCGCCCTCTAGCGGCGAAACTAAGCGCAATTCGAAAAAAAGTGGAGACAAAACTTATAGGAAATTTTATGCTCTACTACTTTGCTCTCTTGATATTTTTCAACAAAATGCATAGTTTTTCCTCAATATAGAGAAAAGGACGAAAAAACGCTAAAATTCATATATTATATATGTATATAGATGTTTATATTTTCTTGACCGTTGATATCAAATTAACTTGATGTAGGTACCTACATCAAGTTAATATATTATATATGTATATATATATATACATATATATATATGTAATACTTAACTTTTTACGGGTCTCATAACTGTGGGAAAATTTTCTTAAATATTTCCTAATTTGAAGGGACTATTTCTACTAATAGTGATTATGCTTCTTTATTTTTTGGTTCATGGAAGACGGCTTGGGAGGGGCCCGGGCCCGATGCCTCCCCCCCCCCTGGCTGCGCGCCTGTTGCTGATTACGAATTTGGATCGGGTTTTTGTGTGAAGGTGTAGCAAATTAATAAAACAATAATTCATATTTTTCAAGTTTATTAACTATATAGAGATTACTCAAATTTAATATAATTATTCTTCTTCATCAATATTTGAGTCATCATCTTTATATATATATATATTTACACTAATACATACATGCAAGCGATGTCCAACGACTTAAGAAATTAAAAAATGTGTGTGAATATCAAAAAAGTATAAAAATTATGATTATTCCTTTACAATCGAAAATATTGTGAGATTTTACTGCCAAACGAGCAATATCGTAATTTGCTAAAACGAGGCGCGAGTATAGTTGTGATGGCGGCCGAAGATGTCGGGTTGGTCACGGCGGAGTTAAATAAACTTCGTAAAAACGAATTAGTAGACATAATAATAACAAAGAAACTACCAAATGGTGTAAATAGTGTTGTGCTGACGAACTACTTGAAGAAATTGCAAGTGGGAGTTACAAATAAAGAAAAATATGACATATTTCATGATAGCCATGAAATTTTAGTAAGTGAAACCTGTGACAACGGCTCCTGTGAAAAGTTAAAATCTAATTTACAGTCATTATCAAATGAACTAGATACTCTTAGAAAATTATCTTATCATCTAACATAAATGACTGGATAATATCCTACACTACAAATAGATAGTTGGCAGTTAAGGTAGAAGATAGTATCTCTAAACTATATGATGTCGAATTAGGCACTCCCCAAGGTAGTGTTCTAGGGCCACTACTTTTCATATTATATATAAATGACTTACCAAACTATATACATGACGGAACAGTGTTCATGTATGCTGACGATACCACTATCCTAGTCTCGGGTAAAACTAAAGAGGAAATAACTTACAAAGTTGAACAGGTAACACGGCAATTTACAGAGTGGTGTTCAGCCAACCATCTAATAAACAACTTAGACAAAACAGTGTACATTGAATTTACCGGTTTATATAAAAAACCTTTAGACCTACATATTAGTAATGGCAACAGCTCAGACGATATTAAAATGAATACATCCACCAAGTTCCTAGGTACTTTCGTAGACAGCTCAGTGAGTTGGAGTGAGCAAATTAATCATGTATGTTCCAAATTAAATAAATCGTTCTTTGCCCTAAAAACTTTAAAAAACACTTTGAATGAAAACTCTTTGCTAAACTTTTATTATGCTTGTGTGTATTCTACTCTGTCATATAATATAATATAATATCCTGGGGACAGACAACCGAATTCTCAAGAGTGTTCATTATTCAGAAACGTATAATACGTTTAATATTTGGAATGACACAAACACAGTCCTGTAGGGAAATTTTTATTAACAAAAAAATATTAACTCTTGCTTGTATTTACATTTTGAAACTAATGGTATATATTCATCAAAACATTAACAACTATAAAAAAAACATAAATATTCGTACGTACTCAACACGAAATAAAAATAATATATACATTGATAAATTCAACCACACATATTACAAAAAATCTCCATACTATGCTGGTCACAAGTACTATAACTTGCTTCCACACGAAATTAAAGATAGCAAATCGGCTAATATATTTAAAACCAAAATAAAGAATTTACTGTTAGAGAAATGCTTTTATAGCCTTAAAGAATTCGAAGAATACTGTAACTCAGTTAGACATTCTTAATACTAATGATGTTTTGGTACTTGTCTTTTTAGTTGTGCTTGTCTTTTTACTTGTCTCCAAGCTTTTATATATATAATGTTGTTATGTGCTATTGTTAGTAGGTGCAAATTCTTAACTAGACTTTTTATTCCGTATATGCTTTTTTTTTTGTCAACTTTCTGTTCAACCTAGTCATATATATTATACGTTTTCTTTTACAGTTTTTTTTAAATTCTCTTTTCTCTATTATATAGGAAAGAAATTTTATTCATTTATTTTTTTTACATAGACTTGTAATTCTTAATATTGTATCCTCACAATTACTATGACGAAGCTAATCCACAACTGTAGTTTGTAGCAACAAAGCGAATAAAGAATTTGAATTTGAATTTATCTCCTTTGCAATTAACGCTAAGAATTATAAAAAAAAGGATTTTGAAGGTCTCTTCATCATCTCTAAGGTCGGGTAGGTCAAAATAGTACAGAGATTGCTATTGTAAAACAATTCCCTACAAATAATTATACTCCAATATACCTGTTCCTAAAATTTAGGTAGGTATTTGATGAAGCCTTTTTATTGTCTGTGGCTAAAATTTTAAATTAAAAAAAATTGTTTTATTTTAAATTAAATTAAACTTCGAAGCATATAAAAATTGACCTACCACTTCCGTCTTTTTTAGTCTTACAATTATAGACTGGCGGTACATGACCAGTCAGGTGCAACGTTTTTAAAATGCATGCCAATCATATATGTGAATGAAATTACCATGAATATGCCAGAAACGCAAATTTTAGGCAGTCGTCGCGTGCAGAAGGGTGTGCAAATCGATTTTTTTTGCTTTCTTTTTATTTTCAAATGGATGGCAATAATAGTGCCAAACGAAAAACCGGGAAAAAGAATCCAGCGGAAATTCATTGGCATGCAGTTTCCGCGCGCAAAACAACTTTTGATGCGCACATTAAATCGTAAAATTTTTTGGTGTTCTTGATTTTGGATGATTTTGATTTTGGATTTTTTTTCAAGGCTTTTCGTTTGGCACTATTGGCATCAATTTTAAAATTAAAAAAAAAAACAAAAAAAAAATGCACACCCATCTGCACGCGACGACTGCCTAAAATTTGAGTTTCTGGTATATTCATGGTAATTTCATTCATATATATGATTGGCATGCATTTTAAAAACGTTGCACCTGACTGGTCATGTACCGCCAGTCTATTAAGTCTACTTTATGCTCCCAAAATTTGAACATAATAGGACACCTTGTATATAGATTTAATGGACAAGAAAGGCATAAGCAACAGCTCTGTCTAGATCATACATTTTAGTCTAAAAATGTCCACGGAATCAAAAACTGAGCGATTTTTCCCAGCGCGAGCATTCTACTATTGTGTTATTATTGTTCCTAATTATGCTTACTTTGTCTTCTGACCTTGAAACGTAGTTATAAGGAATTGCCTGCCAACACAAATCGTCCTGCAACATATCTTCCTCCCTCCGTGGTGGAAATAGCCCAGCTAGCACCAGTAGCAAGGACATTTTGGTTCTGTGGTAGTCTGTACTTATTGCCTCTACTATTTCTGAGTAGTAAATGTCGCCCAAAAATTTGTTATATCTGGATCGCAGAGCTGTACCAATGGAAAATTCCCTTTTCTTTCCTTTCTAAAGCCATTACAAAGGATGAGTGTCCACGACATAAGAAAAATGCCCCTGAACCTGCCAACACTTTGTTAGTGATATATCCCAAGAAACAATTTTGGTTTCTTAAATATATACAAGGGTGCTATAAAATTATTTATAAAATGCCTTGAAACATCTATCTTGCTGTAACAATATCCTTAATATCATCGTAAAGCGACTTGTATACTAAAAGGGCCCACCCTTATGAAGGTTGTTAAGGCCTTTTTAAATTCCATCATAAAACTGCTTAGTGAGGCATAGTGGCGCTCTTGAAAACCTTGTTCGGGCCGTTTTATAACCTTTCTTAAAACCTATTTTAAAGCTTTTGGAAGTTTTTTATTAGCTTCCTACATTGCTAGAAAACACCTAGAAGGCTGCCTTAAAACTGGTTTTTAAAACACTTATAAGTCCATATTAGAACTGAAAAGCTATAAGAATGTCCATGAAGGAATCCAAATAATTTTATTATTGCATTTATTTTTTCTAAACTGATTTAAGCAAACACACCATCAGACTTATTGAAGATAAAATGGAATTTGAAATTTATAAAGCGTAGATTGGCACTATAACCTCTCTAAGGCCGATTTCAAAGGTAATAAAAAGACATCAGGTATGACAAAAAAATAAAAATCAACGGCAGTTTATCGTTAAAATTACAAAAGAAAGGCCCAAAAAACAAGCACGCCTCAGAAATAATAATAATTTTAATATCCATACAAAATTTGCATAGACGCGTAATTAGCAAATTTAAAAAAGTAGGCTCGGTTCCCACGGTAATTCTCAGTCGTTTGCTGTAATTCTACCTGAATTTGCTAAAGAAGAAATGATAATTATTAATAATTATAATTGTGAGATTGAACTTGAATATTTTTATATAACAAGAAAAACATGGCCGGCCAACTAAAAACCTAATTGTCATTTTACAGTCCTCTCATTAAACTATATATTCTAATAATGGTAATGACCCAGAACATTTACTCTAAATGAAGTCCTTTTAGTCTGTTTGTATACTATCACAAATAATCCCTTCCTTACATAAATGCAAATGCACTTGGCGAAGATCACATGGACTTGATAAAAGCTGTAATAAAACGTTTGGGATTTAATAGAACCGCCTCCAAGACGAACTGCGTTGACATTTGATACAAAAAACTTAAACTTAACCCCAAAATAATTTGACAATGTGACGCGCGCGTATGTGTTCTAAATATACGTGTACACACATACATTAACGACACTTTAGGCAGACATATTGTTTATTATTTTATAATAAATGATTTATTGAGGTTTTAGAAATTATTTTATGGAATTAAAAGTTGCCTTTTAGATTTATAGAGGCCTTTTTTTTCTTCATAACGGTTTCATCACAACATTTGTCAAGGATGTTTTAAGAGTCTAGTTTTGTAATGGCCTTTAATAAGTACTAATAGGCATTGAAAATGCCTAGTTTTAAAAAGGATTTAAAATGTATTTATTGCAAATATGTTAAAACCATAAAGAATAATTATAATTTAAAGGCTCTTTAAATCTAAATGGAATTTAAGATGTTAATAAAACTGATTAGCTTTATGCGGAGTTTTTTGTAGGTATGATAAACCCATTACAAATACATATTATCCTAGAAGCAAATTAGCTTTATAATTAGGTCTTACAAAATGCTTTAAAACTTACCATATAAGACCAAGTATACTTGAAGCCTAAAAGGCCTTAACTACAACATCAATAAAGCACAAGACTATTTTCTAACCCTGACAAACCTTTCTTAAAACCTCCTCAAGTCCTAATGACTTTTAAATTGTTCCTTGGGTATGTTATGTGTTATTAAGAGAATAATAAAATATGTAAATATAAAAGTGCAACAACTTTGCTCTCATAGTTAAAACAGGACGAAATAACGAGAAATCGTCATTTCTCGTTATTCTCGTCATGACTTAACTATGAGCGCAATGCTGATACACTTTTATATCTACATATTTTATTAATCTCTTAATAACACATAAACATAACATATATCAGTAACAAAATGTGGCACGATTTATTGATTTTCAGGGCAATTTTTTCTACGGCCGCACTTACCCTTGTTAGTCCTCCCGCACCATATGGAAAATGTTTTTCATTTTTGTATGGATCATTGGGGTAAAGTTCATGGCCATCTGCAGTCCGATGACCATGTCTAAAGAGCTAAAAATGATGACTGTTACATTTGTTTAGCAGTATTGTTACAGCATGAAACAAAATTTATTTAGACTACCTTAAGGTTTTTGACAATGTTGAATGGTACAAGCTGTGGACTGTACTATTGCAGATGAGGTCACCCAAACATCTGGTATTTATTATCCGCCGACTACATGAAGAAAACTCTGCTTTTAGTGCAGGCAAATCCAGTTTTGAGTATGAACTATCTGGGGACAGCTATTTCTTTATCGAAATGGATAGCTTTATTCGTGTAAAATGAGGATATAAAAGTCCCGAAAAATCCCAATGTGAGCTAAAGCCACCATTTAGAAAAAATGGCCGCCAGAACTGTATCTTTTAGAAGGACATATCTCAGTAACCATTGCTCCGATTTTAGATTTTTTTGTTCTCTTCCCCTTTTTATGTACAATCGAAAGTATTATTACATCTTTGGGCATAAAATAGAAAATAACTGAAGAAAATAAGACTTGAGTTCTTGGAAATATACAAGGTGTCCAGTTAGTGCTTCCTCGGAAAATTGTGCAAAAACGGGTAACTTTATAAAAAAACTTTTTTAACAAAACTTTCAATGTTTCATCTCTACTACAACGTGAAATTATTTTCATTTATACAGGGTATCACAAGAAGGAGTTACACAAGAATATATAATTTTTTTAATGAAATATCCTCTAATATTTTGGCGCCAGTTGAGCCTCTAAGGGTCCTGCATTACACCCTAGAATTTTTTGCCAATCGGATGCAGCGTTGCCAAGTTATAATTTTTTTCCTGTTTTTTTGGCAAATTATAAATATTTTTTTGACTACCATATCTCCGCGATTTATTAATTGTTTTTTCTAAAAATATAGGGTATTATTCGATAATGATGCATTTACTGAAAAACATTTTTGAAATAAATTATTATTATACCGGGTGTCCAAAATATTTGTTTATATTTCTTGTTATTTAATTATTTTTCTCAAATTTTTTAAATGGAATGCCTATATTTTTTTTACATGGATGAATAAAGCATAAAATTCCCCACATTCTAATTTATACACTCATTTTAGCATTAAAATCTAGTATGGCTTTGGTCTTTTGTTTTGCGTTTGTTTTTCACTCTATAACATTTCTCTAATGTGGTTAAAATTATCGTGATTAAGTTGAATTAATATCGTTAATATTTAAAAATACGAATTATAATTATTGTCAATAATATTTAATATCTATGGTAAATGTTATGTTATTGGTGAATGTGATGGAAATTGTGAGGTCTCCAGAAAATTTGAAAGAACGTTTTGAACTTACTGGAAGTTTTGCATATGAAGAGAAGGCAAGACGATGAAATGTATTGTAATGAAGAAAATGAGCTGGCTATAACTTTAGGGGTAATCGAAAATCCTACGGCAAGTGTTCGGGAGTTAAGTAGGGATTTAGAGGTCATTGAATCTAGTGTTTCCCTATGTCTTCGTAAAAATAAGTTTCACCCCTATCGAGCTCAGCTGCATCAAGTGCTTTGGGATGTGGATTTAAATCGTAGATTAAATTTTCGCCAGTGGGCTCAAAACCAAATTGGAGAAAATGAAGAATTTTTCAACTTTGTATTGTTCACGGATGAATCAACGTTTCATCGCAACGGATTTGTGAATACGCACAATTTCCATTATTATGCCAGAGAAAACCCTCATGTTGCACAGAAAAATCAGAACCAGAGTTTAAATGCAAGGGGAGGAATTGTACATGATTTTACGCAAAATACGTTTCCATAAATAATCGAGCATATTCCTGATTACATTACAAATAATAATATGTGACTACAACTCGAAGGTGCACCACCACATTTTAGTAGAAATGTTCGTCAGGCCATTGGTAATCAGTTTCCTGAAAGGTGGATAGGAAAAGGAGGTCCAATATTTTAATGAACTGTTAAATAATATCTAATTTATTATTTTATTAAATTATGTTAGGTCTCATTACATGGCCGCCTAAGTCACCCGACCTGACTTCAGTGGGTTTTTTCTTTGGGTATTTGTCAAGTCAGACGTTTATAAAGTAGAACCAACGACTCGAGAATATATGATGGACAGGATTCGTCGGTGTTTCAATCGTATAAATGTTGATATGTTACACTGTGTAAGGCGCTCATTTATCAAGAGACCTCAGTGTTACCTGAATCAAAATGGTGGACCTTTTGAGCAGTTGTTAGGTTAGTTTCAATATCGTGAAAAAAAATTATTGCTCAAGAACCGTTGATAAAAGAAAGTGTACGATATCAAAATGTGAGAAATTGTAAGCGTTACTCATCCATTTAAAAAAATTGAAAAAATGTAAAACAAAATGTAGATTTTAATGCTAAAATAAAGAGCACCTTAATTTACGCAAATTATTTGATATAATCATATCTCAAAAAACGTATGTTTTATTCATTCATGTAAAATAAGTATACCTAGGTATTCCATTTAAAAAAAAAAATGAGAAAAATAATAATTAAATATCAAAAAATGTACGCAAATATTTTGGACACCCGATATACTAAAGATTTATTTCAAAAATATTTTTCAGTAAATACATCATTATCAAACAACATCCCATATTTTTAGAAATAACGATTAATAAATCGCGGAGATATGCCAGTCAAAAATGTTTGTAAACTACCCAAAAAAAAACAGAAAAAATAACTTGGCAAAATATTTTAGGGTGTAATACAGGGCCCTTGCAGGCTTAAATGGCGTTAAGGAAATACAGGCTGTTCTATTTAAAAAAATTATACTTTCATGTGTGACACCTTGTATAATTGAAAATAATTTTAAGTTGTAGTAGAGACGAAACACTAAAAGTTTTGTTAAGAAAGTATTTTTATAAAGTTAGCCGTATTGCACAATCTTCCGAGCGAACACTGACTGGACACAATTTATACCTTAATGTACATTATTAAAAATGATTACAATTTTATATATAAATAACTATTACTCCATTAATATTTGAGTTAGCAACATCGGCCAAAAAAACAAATGAAAGCTAATTGTGTGCTCTAGAACTTGTGTTTAAATTATTTTTTCAAAAATTGACTAGAAATTTCTGTACAAACGTCTCGAGTTTACAAAAGTTTAAATTTCCGTAATATTTAAATTATTTTTTAATTTCCTAAGTTTATTGTTTAATTTATCGTAAAATATGTAATCATACTTTCTGTAAAATGCGAAGTGAGGAATGGAACAAAAAAAAGAAATCTAAAATCGGAGCAACGGTTACTAAGATATATGATTTTAAAGAAAATGTCTTTGGCGGTCATTTTTTCTAAATGGCGGCTTTAGCTCACGTCGGGATTTTTTGCGACTTTATGTACTTATCCTACATTAATAGAGCTATCCATTGCGATAAACAAATAACTGTCCCCAAATAGTTCACGCCAAACCCATTTTACACTGAGATTTGCCTGGTCTATTTGGTGAAAGTAGTCAACTCCGATAAATGTAAAGTTGACAAAGATGTCAGAGAGGGCTGTGTTCTGTCACCAATTCTTTTTAATATCTACAGCTAACACGCGATTTTGATTTAAGAGTAAATCGCGGCAAAACGAAAATTATGACTGAGCTGAATTTGAATTTTATGATTCATTTAATATTAGATAATCGATTCCATTAATTGTCTCTGGGGCCATCTTCAAAGATAGTACAGTAAGCGGAGCAGTAAAATGGTAAACTTCCCGGCCTGAAAACGATGAAAGAAATTTCCTTCATTTTTTGCATTATGCTTTTTATAAAATACGTACATCAAGATCTATATTATCGCATTACCTTTTTCTTATTTTTAAGGGTGGAAACCACCCCCAAGCACTAAAAAATTTATAACTCTTCTAATTTTACGAATAAATATACGAAAATCCATATGCTTATGTTTTTGAGGTCGTTGAATATGACTATGAGGTCACAACTTATGAGACGAAAATATTAAGGGTTGAAATCACCAAATTAATGTCTTCTAATTTTACGAATAAAATCACGAAAATCCATATACCCATGTTTTTGAGGTCGCTGAATATAATTATGAGGTCAAAATATAGGAAAGACGAAAATATTAAATGTTGAGACCACCCTTAAATAGGTACTGAAAAATTAATATTTCTTCTAATGTTACAAATAAATTCACGGAAATCCATATACTTATGTTTTTTAGGTCGCTGAATATGATTATGTTATTATTATTTATATTGTAAAAATGGTCACAAAAGAGTATAGTAATATGTCTGCTTTTATTAAAATTACAGATTGTTATAAATAAATCAAATTAATACAATTAAGTAAATTAATTAAATAACATTTTAAATCTGCACACTGAACATGCTAAAGTGCAATGCAACCCTCTTTTTCTGCGTATTTTTCGAAAAAAAACCGCTGCCCAAGGAATCACTACTTCCACATCCAGATTCTCTATCCAAGTCACTCACAACGAAAAAACTTTGTGTGTAAAAATAATTGTTTATGGAACTTTAATAACATAATATTTGAAATCTTCTACCCCAAAAACCCATAAAACGATACCCCACATCGGTAGTGGGGTGGGGGTGGTGATTGGGGGGGGGTGGTAGTGGGGGTGGATAAAGAAAAAAAATATTTTGAGGTTTCTGGTTCCTGTACATACACTAAATCACAATTTTTTTTCATCCCCTTTAATAAGGAGGTGGGGGTGGTAATAGGGGTGGCTAATGCCAAAAATTTAATATTTTGAGACCTTAGCTTCTCTTGTATATGCTAAATACCAATTTCATGGACTCTTACCTGCTTGATTTACCCATTTACCCCAAATTTACCCCAATTTACCCCCCAACCCTTCGACGGAACAAGATGAAAATATAATCTAGTTCTAGATCTCGTTAAAGTACATATGTGTACCAAATTTCAAGTCAATATCTTAAACGGTTCCAGAGTAAACGTGCGCACAAAAAAAAGTTACAGACAGACCGACAGACAGACAGAAATTTTTTTTTCGCTCAAACTTAAAATCTCGACGTTTCATGACATTTTAAGCCTATTTGGACAATAAAAATTTTAAAAAATTTTTTTGTCTTTACTATACTTCCACTGGACGTGGAAGTAATAGACGGCTATTGCTCGTTTCTCTACCTACTATAGACATTTAAAATGCACGTACAAACTAAAAAGTTTCAACATTATTTCAAACTGTCATATCTCTGGAACAGTTTGTCGTAGGAAAAAAAAAATAAACACCCAAACTCTTCGTTTTTTTAATAAGCTTCATTTTATTTTTATATCATGTTTTTATCAACCTCATAGTTTTTGAAATATTTCAATTTTAAATACATAATTTTCTTGCGTATGCGCTCAAGCGCTCACAGTTTGTCGTAGGAAAATAAAGAAAAACACACTATTTGTTTTTTTATAAGCTTCATTTCTGTACTCTTACTACTACTACTACTCTTTTTATAAAAAAATATTTTCTGAGCAATTTCCAAAAACCCGATTTTTTTTTTAAATTATGAAAATTTTCATTATTAAAAATGGTTAGAGAATGAAATAGTATATTATATTACTAGGAGTAGAACGCACTCTTTTTTTGTGTTGAGCCGCAAACTGGGCAAAACACAAAAAAAGGCGTTCTACTCCGTGTAATATATACTATTTTTTCTTCAAGCGTATTAAAATGCAAAAATTCATTTATTTATCATAAATGTACAAATATTCAAACTACAGTCTTACATGTTGACACAATATGACATGTGGCTAGTGGATAGCGCGCCACCGGTGGCTTTCGGTATTAACATTATGTTACTAGTAAAACAATACCCACTGCGGTGGCGCTTTCGGAACTAACATTATGTTACTAGTAAAACAATGTCCACTACGGTGGCGTTCGGTACTAACATTTTGTTACTAGTAAAACAATGTCCTACTTCTACTTCTGTTTTTGGTGACATAATTTAAACATTTTAATACGCTTGAAGAAAAAATAATTATTTTAAACATTCTAAAAAATGTGAGTATGTTAGTAATAATATGCATTAACAATATCTAGAAGGATTTTTTAAAAAATTGAATTATTAAGAAATTAGAGCAATAAGACTTAACAAAAAATGACGCCTACATTTTTAAATTTTTTTAAATGCGCTACTTTTTTTGTTCGTAACTTTTTTAGTTTTCATAATAAAAGGTCGTAATACGTCTCAATCGAAAGAAAATTTACTACCTTTAATTTTTACAATAGAAATTTTTCTCATAGGTATTTTTGCATTTTTTTTTTATTAAAGTTCACATTTTTCGACTAATTTAAAAAAAAACGTCTAGGAAACGTTTAGGAGGTGAAAATTGTAATTTTCAGTTCGCAATATCTCGAAAAATATGCATTTTAACAAAAAAGTGTATAAGACACTTCTTTCTTATAATTTGATTCTTTATCAGATTATGTGTATTTTTTGTTTTTTTTTTGCGACAACCCCCAAGAAGGGGTGAGAACCACCTCTAACAAAAAAGCAGGAAAAATGACAATATAGATTCTTATGTACATATTTTATGAAACATGTTGAAGAAAAAAATTTGGAAATTCATTACATCGTTTTCGGGCTGGGATTTAAAAGCTTCAATTACTGTTCTAAAAAGAATATTGCTGCATTAGTAAGTCAATTAAATTCTAAAAATAAGAGTAATTTGCTGGCCTATCAGTTACTTACTTACCACATTTAGCAGTACCAAGCTGTCATTATCTTCATCACCAGGGCAAAGTCTGCGATCTGCTTCACTGCAGCTACTAGAAACACAGTAATCAAAAGTTATCCTTAAAATCTGGTTTACATTTTACCAGATACTGAAACCATGCTTAGGCAAGCTCACAACCCAAAATTAACAACAAAACTTTTAATTATGTCGGTAGTATACTAGACCGGGAGCTAGCTGCAACAACTACGTTACTACCAGTGTTACAGCGTACGTCTGTTACCAGCTCTAGTGTGGACAAAAAATTCCAAATAAAAATATTTCTTTGAACTTTAAACCATACTCTACTTCGATGCACCATCCTTCTAACTTTAATAATAAAAAAAAGTTTGTCGTATTTTTCGATGTACTTTACAACTTTTGTTCGACATGTTCAGGTTTTTATATTTCCTATTAAAAATATATCGTGCGAAAAGAACTTCTCGTCTGATTATAGTTATAGTGGAAGTAAGGAGTCGGAAGAGTATGCAAAATCGTGCAGGAAGAGAATACTGTTGGTAAAAATGTCTGTTTTTAATAAATTATATATACAGGACACGATTTTGAGTACAATATAATATTTTTTACAAGACATTAATATAACCTAGGGCGCTTACAAAGAGGTTACATGGTTCATATTCTTCGAAATGAACATAACATTCAATGCTATTGCCTCCTTCTTCATCGCACGCATCCGTTTCCAATTCATGATCGGAAATATACACGTTGGGTATTAAAATTTGGGAAGTTTACAGCATTATCATAACTATTATTATCATTGGATTCGTTTGTTTCTATGCTTGGTTCATCATCTTCATCCTCTGGCGCACAACTCTCACAACATTTACCTTGACAGTCTTACAAAAATCACTGCATCGTAAACCTAATTTTATACATTCGCAACGTTTCTCACATCCGCCCTTACAATTACAATTATAGTCTTTAAAAAGAAATCAGGAAGCAATTGATCTGAAAATTTTGGTTCTAAGCAACCGTTATTTGATATCCACCCCCATTCAACGGGATTCAGTTCATTTCCAGGTTTGACAATGATAATACATTCTAAGTGTATATATGTTCTTTAATCGCTGCTTCAGTAGGGGGATGGGGCATACTAACATTTAAATTTGTTTGTCTCGTCTGCATGAATTCGTACTGGATAGAGTTGAAATCATGCAGGGGTGGATTTTTAAAAAAATATACTTTACTTACTAATTTCAAAGCTAAATTACATAGTTCAGACACGGAAGCACTTGGGTTCAAGAATATCTCGCTACTCACACGCAAACTTGTGTTTTTAAATGCATTCATAAATTTAACTTTGTCTTGGTTGAAAAATTATGAAGTAGTATCGCTCCCAGAGAAATGGACTCCGGGGTTATCAGCACGCTAACCCTATGCCCACGATGTACCTCCAGAAGAATTGATGGACTACGGATACCTCGAGGTCGCAAGTTTTACCCAGAAAACAGTAAAGGCGGCAAAAACAAATAAAATGATAGTACGAGTCCATAATATAGGCCAAGTCGCTACTTATTATTATTATAATTATGAAAGGGGTGGTTTCCGACAGTTTAAGGGAGGAGGAAGGGTCGAATCAGCGTAAACATCTTTTTCTTGATCAGCTTCCTCGAAAACGGGGGGTAAACGTCTTTAACAAGAAAAAAATAAACAATTTTACACCCCCTGACAGGGTAGATTCCACCCCCGAGAGCGGGTGCGGTCTATTACCTGACATCACCTTTTACCATCTGTTATATCTCCATGAAAAAACAAAGAATCCCTGCAAAAATAGTCATATGAGAAATAAGCAATTTTGGCCATTTCAGGGGATACGCATGACTAAAAACTTTTTTCAACCTGTTATTCGTATTCAGCACTCTCGAAAACGAGGGCAGGAATAGGTTTCATAACTTTAGCACGATTTTGCTTTTTATCGAGAAAATCCCCGACTCCTTACTTCCACTATTAAGGAAAAAGTTGAAAGTGGAAGAATACTTTAATAAAAAAATACCTATTATTTCGGCTTACATCATTGTTAAAAAATATTGTTTTGGGTATTCAGCAGATAACTTTCAAAGAAAACATTCGTTTCTTTCATATACCATTGGTGCAAGTTTGACCAAAAAAGGAAGATCAACAAGACTCCCCTACGGTGACTTGTCGACTTCTTTCATACACCTACCATATCTAAGATTCAGCATGAAAAGCAATAAAACAACCACTCTTTCTATATATTGATGAATCAAGTCTGATCATGCTAATATATATAATATTAAGTATCTCTAGCCCTACCTAGAGGATACTATATCACAATCAAATGTTTACTACATTTCAAAGTCAAGGAAATACTAAAAAGCACAAAGAAAATAGTTATAAAATTTCGCTCACCGCATGCATGTCCAATAATTGAAGTATATCATATTTTCGATGGATTAATTCCTTTAAACATTGTACAATCTTTTTGACTTTGAAATGTAATAAACGTTTGATTGTGATATAGTATCCACTAGGTATACTTAATATTATATATATTAGCATGATCAGACTTGAATCATCAATATATAGAAAGAGTGGTTGTTTTATTGCTTTTCATGCTGAATCTTAGATATGGTAGGTGTATGAAAGAAGTCGACAAGTCACCGTAGGGGGGAGTCTTGTTGATCTTCCTTTTTGGTCAGACTTGCACCAATGGTATATGAAAGAAACGAATGGTTTCTTTGAAAGTTATCTGCTGAATATCCAAAATAATATTTTTTAACAATGATGTAAGCAGAAATAATAGGTATTTATTTATTAACCTAGACGAGTTTTGGGGCTCTAAAGGAATGTTTGTTTTTTGTTATTTTTAATATATTTGTCAAGTAAATAGATGTCTTCCTGTTAGTTTTTTGACATGAAAATATTTCATTTTTATTTTCTAATAGTAACTTTTATTTCGAATTGGATTTATATCCTTCTGACGAGTTCTAAAGAGAACGAAAAAGATTGTACAATGTTTAAAGGAATTAATCCATGGAAAATATGATATACTTCAATTATTGGACATGCATGCGGTGAGCGAAATTTTATAACTATTTTCTTTGTATTTCCTTGACATTGAAATGTAATAAACGTTTGATTGTGATATAGTATCCTCTAGGTAGGGCTAGAGATACTTAATATTATATATATTAGCATGATCAGACTTGAATCATCAATATATAGAAAGAGTGGTTGTTTTATTGCTTTTCATGCTGAATCTTAGATATGGTAGGTGTATGAAAGAAGTCGACAAGTCACCGTAGGGGGAGTCTTGTTGATCTTCCTTTTTTGGTCAGACTTGCACCAATGGTATATGAAAGTTTCTTTGAACGTTATCTGCTGAATACCCAAAATAATATTTTTTGGAAGAATACTTTGTTAAATTTTGTAATAACAAGCGCGATGTTGAGTGGGAAATAATAAAATATATTTTTTCATGTTTTATGTAATTTCTGCAAATAATCTATATATTTAAAACATAAGCCGTTTTCTTTTCGGGCTTCGCCACCGGCTCCCACTGGTCCGATTTTGATGATTCTTTTTTTAAAATAAAGCTTTTCATCCACAGATGTGTCATCACTAATTTTTATTTTCTTAAATTGTTATATACATACGTAAACATGAAATACAAGTTCAAATAAATGAATGAATCGCAGCGCTCGAATTATAGCGATAGATACACCCCTTCTACATCAAACGGCGCATATTCAGGCTGTTCAAGGCAAAGTTTTAATAGTTGATTTGAAGCGGCCAGTGCGTCTGTGTCGGATATTCACTTTGTTCAGCTTTTTCACTTTTGTTTTATTCATAAGATAAAGTATTTTTTTTAAAGAATATCTCTTCATCATGAGACGACATGTTATTTCCATTTTAGGTGACGGCAATTGTTTATTTGTTAATTTGTTTATTTTTTAATATAATAATAATAATAACTTTATTTAATAGCGTATGCTAACAAAATACCAATATACAGTGTGTCCCCGGATGGACCTAACTATACTTGTAATTTTCCTTATTTCGAATTTTAAGAGAAAAAGTCATTCTTCATAAAAAATTTTGCTTATCGCGAAAAGTCATTAGCCATACTCAAACATTCAAAATAACATACAGGGTGGTTAGCAAATAAGGAAACGTGAATTTGTGCCAAGAGTAAAGTATTAGTTTTTTGAAAGGAATATAAAAATGTTACTGAAAGAAGTTGTTTCTAATATTAATAGTAGCCCAGATATGAAATTTGAACGTCGTATCTCAAAGTTGATATTTTTGCGAAAATTATGATTAAAATAATTTTATGAATTTAACGAAAGCACATAATTTATTGAATAAAATGATAACAAAACTATTCTGTGTGTTGTCCTCCTACTGCTACACATTTTTCAATATTTTTTCTAAATTTTTCGTAAACTAAATGAATTGTATCCTCGTTTATGTCGGCCATTGCTTCTGATATTTTCTCCTTTAAAAGGTTTAAATTATCTTTTATATCATGGACATAAACTTTTTGCTTGAGGTATCCCCATAAAAAGAAATCTGTCTGGGGAGCGTGCAGGCCATCTTATAGGACCAAACTGTCCTATCCATTTATTGTGGAAATGCTGATCTAACCAGTTTCTTACACTAATTGCACCATGTGCAGGACAACCATTATGTTGATAATACAGTTTTCTTCTGTCCTGTAAATTTATATCATCTAGAGCAGGCATTAAAAAGTTTTCCAACATCTCTATATACCTAAGTGTTCTGATTTACGGTTGCGTCGAAAAAATATGGTCCAATAATTTTTTTTATAACGTACCGCACACCAAACATTTACTTTTTTTATCGTTGACTTTTAGTAATAATACGGAAATTTGGATTTTCTTCCGACCAGTGCCCAGAATTTTGATAATCAACAACTCCATTCGTAGTAAATGTTGCCTCGTCAGAAAATAAAATCCTTCTGTAGAAAAATTTATCTAACATAATTTGTTGCCCCATTAACAGACAAAACGAAAGGCGTCATCCCCTTCTTCAAGCTTATGTAATCTTACTGGTTTGTATGGATGTATTTTATTATTTGTCAAAATCCTTTGCAAATGGCTCTTACTAACATTTTAATCTAATGACCTTTTTCTTAAAGATTTCATTTTCATCATGAATCTGTTTCTGTTTTTTTATATCTTTCACATCCCCAGTGTTATCGAACTTTAAAATCAACCCTCGAACTCAGTTCACTGAAACGTACACCTCGAGATATTTTGTATTGAAAAGTTCAATTGCATATTTATACGATATTTCACCAATACCGTAACAGTTAACTAAATAAATTCGTTGTTCTAAAGTCAACATTACTTTAAAAAGTCCTCTGACAAGGACTTGACTTTTTATAAATAAATGTCAGTGTATGTTGTCATGGATACAACACAGAAAAGTTTTGTTATCATTTAATTCAATAAATTATGTGCTTTCATTAAATTCATAAAATTATTTTAATCATAATTTTCGCAAAAATATCAACTTTAAGATATGATGTTCAAATTTCATATCTGAACTACTATTAATATTAGAAACAACTTCTTTCAGTAACATTTTTATATTCCTCTCAAAAAACTAATACTTTACTCTTGGCACAAATTCACGTTTCCTTATTTGCTAACCACCCTGTATGTTATTTTGAAAGTCTGAGTATGGCTAATGTCTTTTCACGATAAGCAAAACTTTTTATGAAGAATAACTTTTTCTCTTAAAATTCGAAATAAGGAAAATTACAAGTATAGTTAGGTCCATCCGGGGACACACTGTATAAAGAAGAAATATTACTTAACAGAGCAGGTACACATTTATAACAATAAATTTTAAACAAAAATATTTCATAAATTACGTTATTTTACATTAACATAAAATTTACAATAAATAAAATATACAAAATAAAATATACAATAATAAAACGTTCACACTCAGTCTTAAATATTCTTTACAAACCTCTTTAAATTTGCTGATGGTGTAGGCAACATTTTTTACATGCAGTGGTAGGTATACTGCTTCCCTGGCCGGCTCTACCATATGGCGAAAAGAGTCGCCGTACAGTGGGAAATATGTGCCATTTTTTGTACAAAAATCTGCCGACAGTAGATCTATCACTTAATTTAAATAAAAAGAAAAAAAATGAAAAATACCCTTGAGACATTGTACTTTAGAGTAGTGCTGCGCCAATGAGGCTTTGTGTTAAGCTAATCTAAAAATCTATCTATATACAGAATCGGAAAGTTTTGCTTTTGGGATTGCATAGTGTCAACGACTTAACCGACCGCCCACAATAAAGGCGTCTACCAGTACCCTAGCAGAGGCAAAGTGTGACACGCCCCGTAATGTACGTCATTGTTGCTTCGCTCTCGCTTGCTCTTATTGCCGTGTCAAATCAAACACTTTCTGATACTGTATGTAAAAGAATACCCTGACTGACTGACTGATCTATCCACGTACAGCTCAAACCGCTGGGTCTAGAAACTTCAAATTTTGCATACAGGTTCCTCGAATGACGTAGGCAACCATTAAGAAGGGATTTTTCGAAATTCGACGGTTAAGAGGGTGAAAAAGAGAGTTGAAATTTTAGGCTTTTTTGGAAATGGTTAGATCTAGATGCGTGTTTGGCAGAAATCTTTTTTTATTGAAATCTAAACGGGAGTGTTAAATGGTTTAGATGATATTTTTGAAAGTCAGAAACGTGACTATTCGAGCGATGGACTCTTCTGAGGAAATAAGAAGACACATATTCGACGGTCCTCAGAAGCAGACCCCCGAAAGAGTGAACGGGGAGGGTGAGGTTTTCAAGCTTTTCGGGAATGGTTAGACCTAGAAGCATGAAATTTGTCAGAACTACTCTTTATTGGAATCTATTAGACAAGTAAGTCAGAAACGTGATATTCTAGTGACCGGCTCTAAAGGGCGGATTTAGCTTTCTGTCATGGGGGGGGGGGACTCCCGGATGAGTACGATTTTCTAATAAATGCACCATTAAAATGTTGAGTATGCGCTAAAATAGTCTACTCGCTAAAACGAACGCACCTTTAGTTTAGTTTTATTTAGTTAGTAGGTTAGTAATACTAAGAGAAGTTGGCAGTTTTACTTTTAAGAAAAAGATTATGTAAGAAGTATGTAGTAAGAGTTTATTATAATTAAATATTAAAGGAAGTTGTTCTCATTTAAAAAGTGCCCTGAATTATATAGAAAAATAACATAAAATTAAGCAATAAATATATTTTTTTATATTATTGCAGTTCATGGGGGGGCGGGGTTAATTACCCCCATTACCCCCCCCCCGTAAATCCGACACGTATTCGAAGGTTTTCAAAAAGAGACCCCCTCGAATGGGTGAACAGTGAGAGGGATGTTTTTAGGCATGCAATTTGACACATATCCGCCCATGTGCTCTATTGTCGATTAAAATAATTTTTTTTCGTTTAACTCGCTTTGGCACAAAAATAAAATAATGAAGTTTTGTCAAATTACGATGCGCAGTGGGTTTCCCCGAGAACTAGATATGCGCAGAGGGTTTCCTCGAGTACAATGAATGCGCAGTGGGTTTCCTCGAGTGCAATGGGTCCGCAGTGTGTTTCCTTGAATACAGTGGATGTGCAGTGGGTTTCCCCGAGTAGTATGCATGCGCAGAAGTTTTCCTTGAGTGCAATGAATGCGCAGTGGGTTTCCCCGGGTACCATGTATGCGCAGTGGGTTCTCTCGAGTGTACTATAGGAGTACTCAGTGAGTATATAGTATTTTCTTATAGGCATAATGGGGCAGATATGGCATATATGTTAATGTTCTTAATTCCACGCGGACGAAGTCTTCCACGCGAACGAAGCCGCGGGCATCAGCTAGTTTTCCATAAGAATCTGGTTTTCGTTTCTATATACCTTTTAGTCGATTTCGAGACCGCAGATCCCCGAGGATTATGTCCACTATTAATTTGGAGCAACCCTGTATATCTCGAATTGCCCAAAGGTGACAGTTTGTCATCTTTCGGGTATATAAATAAGTCCACCTGACGCTTATAAAACTGTTGAAGAAAAAACTTACGATAAATTTGGGTTTTGGGCTCGCTGCCGAACTCTATTACAGAGGTAAGTTTACTTCGTGGGATTTCAGCACAAACGACAATTTTCTCTTAAAACTATTATTGCATATTCGTTAATTTAATGTTTAAAGTGAGTCAACCAAATGCATATATTTCTTAGACTATTTTATTCTGGCGAATATTATAGAAACTTTAAAAGCTATTTCGCTAACTATTTCATTTTTAATTGAGACGTGTCAAGTAACATTATTGTTTCTGTAAAATACCCAGACATATTTGAAGCGGATATATTAATAATAAATTGATAGCTCTATTATATACAATATCTAAATAGTATGGACTACGAACCCGAAATTCCTACGAGAACATTTTGATAAACGTTTTATAATTTTGATACTTTTCATACTATCAAAAATCTTGTCTACTCCATACATATTCTTCTTCTGTTTTCTTAGTAAAGATTTAAAATATGCATTTTGCTATATTCAGCAGCAAAGTATTTTTCTATCCACATAATAAATTGAAAATTGACAAAAAAATGATACCAAGGAAAGGATTTTGAACTTGAAAAGTTTTCAAAATATCCGTTACCAGGTCAACTAAAATTTTGAGAGCACCGTTTCAATTTGATTTAACGATAATGTCAGTGGCATAGATTACTGAGAGGTAATAGACTAATCAAAGGCGTTCGAAAATTGTGTAACAGTGAATCTTTGTCCGAAATAAAATAAAATTATGAATTTTAAAGAAAATGATAAATCTAATAAGGGAGATATAATCTTCCTTCGATGCCTTTCGAGTTCTGCACCAAAAAAATATTGGAGTAGAACATATACAGGGTGATTCACATAAAACTCCTCAGGTAGTTTCTGATAGTTTCACCGAAAAAAAAAAAAAATCAATTCATGTTAAAGCATGTCGTCAGATATTCCTGGTGATTTTATTTTGTCTTTCAAATGTTGCCAAGGGTATGACTAAAGAACAGTGTTAAAAAAGGGTCTTTTTTTACCCATCCGTGGTTTTACTAATTTTGAGGTGCTGAAAACGAATCCGTCATCCGTTTTGGCGAAAAATCTCAGGAACACATTCAAAAACAACCCTTATTTGGGGGGTGACATTGGAATTGATATTAGTCTAAATACTAAGTTTCGATAACTAAGTAGAAAAAGAAGTAAAAAAAACAAATTCACTCCTTCAACCCTCCTCGTCATTCCCTCACCACCGCTACTAGGTAATATGATATACGGTTATTTATTTATTTTTAAAAAAACCAAAACTCCTCGTTAACTGGGTATTATCAGGTTATAATGTGATTACTTCTGAATACTCTTACACCCATCCCCACCAATTAAGGTGATGGATTTTATCTTTTTAGAGTTTTTATTGGTTTTAATTGCAAAAGAAATCCCTAATCACCCCGTTTTTTCGTTTTTTTATCATAATAAGGTGATATAGTCATTTCAGATGAATATTTCTCACACTTTTGGGGTTGGGGTGTACAGTGTGCATATCACCATCCAGAAAATATTACTTGTTTTTTTATATTAAAAATTCTTTAATTGTTTAAATAACTGAATAATTTTTTTACTATAAAAATCAAGCAACATTTTTTAAAGGGGATATTGACACCCTACACACCACCCCTCCGCCTCCCTAGAGGGGTAAGAAATATTAGGAGTGATCTGAATTGGCCATGTCACCTTAATATGATAAAAAGACATCCAACTGAGTATTAGGGTTTTTTTGTAATTAAAACCGATCAATATCCCTGAGAAGGTGCTCACCCTTTTAAGGGTGAGGAGGCATATGAGTGTACTCAGAAGTAATTAGATTATTATATTCTGATAGCAACCACTTAATGAGGTGTTCTGGTTTTTTAAAAAAATATGTAAATAACTATATATCAGTTATAGTAGCTTACAACCTTCTGAGGGGTGGTGAGGGAAAGGCGAGGCGGCGGGTTGAAGGGTAGCACCCCAAAATTAGTAAAAAAAGATGGCTTCCACACTTTACCACGAAATTTTTGTCAGTTAATATCTTCTAGTAAATAACATTTATTTCGGATTTCAGTACTGTGATAATAACAAAATAAAAAGCGGCAAAAATGTAATTTTATTTCTTTACTACTTATGTGACAACTTTTTGAAGAAAAATGTTCTGATGGGTTATCCAGCGGGAGATAAAGATAAAAGTAATTTAGACATGTATAAATGCTAATCAAACACAAATGATGATGTTGCAAAAGCAATGATTTTAAAATAAATAAAAAATAAATAGGAGAGATTCTTTTCTAATAAAATTTGGTTTAACTAATTCAAGAAATCAAACTTTCACGTAGAATATATGCCGTCACATAAGTCGTCTGATGGTATATGGTCTTGAACTAGAGCCATAAATTTATCCAAAGGGCAAAAACTAGCACAGTGGGGCATTGTAAGTAGTTGAAGACCGCCTCCTGTATAGTTCTCATAGAAAATTTTCACACCATAAACATTATCGATTCGATGAATTTCCAGTATCACGTAGGACCCGTAATTTGGAATGTGAGGTTCAAAAACCCCCAGCGATATAAGCAATTCTGCGATATTACTTTCATGGGCCGAATATAAATGTATTTTTCGACCGGGTTTCTGACTGCTGAATATCTTCGTTTTCGTGTCCTCGATAACTTTGTTGAGGAAGTATCCTGTAGCCATCTTTCTCATGTCGTTCGTAGCCATGGAGACAAAGTAGTCACGAATTGCTAGATCGGTGATTGTTTCCGGCCAAACGCTTCTAGTCCAATCTGGTAACGTGAAGCCCCATTCTTCTTCTGTTGTTATTCCGAAGAACAAGTTGTAAATGTCCAGGAATCTTTTTACGTTTAGCCCCGTGTGTTCGGATATATAGTCGAATACAGCTTTGTGTTTACTGAATTCTATTTGCATCTCATCAGAGGTGCTGACTTCCTCGTATAATTGCAAGTACCGCGGGCAAAGGACTCCAAGTAGAACCTGCAAAAAAATGTGACTTTTAGTTGCAAGGTGGTGATTCTTTTACAATTAATTATTTTTTTATTTATTTGCTTTCATCATGATTAGAGAATATTATTTAGCAAATCACAACTTACACACTTTTTTTTATTTATTATGAAATGCCCTACTTTCTGTATATTGTTGCCCTAATCTGGGCACGCTAATATATTAGTTAGGTAAATACATTAAAACACTCATTATTGGAGAACCAATCAAAACAATTACTCTTCTAGCTAATACTGACGAAGCATTGAATTACATGATAGAATTCCGTGCAAAATAAAAAACTTGTACAACTTTTCTAGAGGTTGAAATTGAATGTAGTGTTCAATAATTGTTGTGAATGACTGAATTTCAGTAAATGGTATTTTCAATATTTTTTTTTGCCTATCTGTCATGTAATTCAATACTTCATCAGTATTAGCTAGAAGAGTAGTTGTTTTGATTGGTTCTCCAATAATGAATGTTTTAAAATATTTACCTAACTATTATATTAGCCTGCCCAGATTAGGGCAACAATATACAGAAAGTAGAAAATTTCATAATAAATAAAAAAGTTTGTAAGTTGTGATTTGCTTATACTTAAAGAATAAGCTACTAATGACAGTAATCTGCAACCAATTTCGCAAATGTTTCTACCTTATCTTGTTTTTTAGGTAAGTAATTATATGGAACTGGTTGCCAGTAAATGTTTTCTTCCCACATGTTGTCCTTTTGAGGCGGGAATAATCCGGCTAGCACCAGTTGAAGAGACATCTTTGTTCTGTTGTAATCAGTACTTAGAGCTTCAATTATTTCTGGATAATACTGGTCTCCCAAGAAATCGTTGTATCTGTTTCTAAGCGACGTACCGATCGCAAATTCTCTACGTTTTCCAGCCTGAAAAAGTCAATAATAATGGTAATAACTAGCTAATAAGTAATAATTATTTTATTACTGAATTTAGTGTATGATAATTTAACATTTTGGAGGGAAAAATTAATTATGATTTGATATTTTGATGACATGTTCAAAATGTAGGTAAAAATTGAGAACTAAAAAATAAAGGTACTGTTTTATATAAAACTAGATATTATGCCCGCGTGGAAGACTTCTTGTGCGTGGAATTAAGAACATTGACATACTAACTTATGCCTATAAAGAAGTACTACATACTCACTGAGTACTCCTATAGTACTCAGGTACACTCGAGGAACCCACTGCGCATCGCAATTTGATAACAATTCATTATTTTATTTTTGTGTTAGAGCGAGTTAAACAAAAAAATGATTATTGGGCGAGTTTGTGTCAAATTTCATGCTTAAAAACATCCCTCTCCCTGTTCACCCGTTCTTTTTGAAAACCGTCGAATACATGTCTCCTTATTTCCTCCAGAAGAGCCCATCGCTGGAATATCACGAATATCAATATGACTTACGCGATTTTTAGACCATCTACCACTCCCGTTTTCACCCCTTCAAAAAGTGAAAAGCGAAATTTCGCCTTACTCGTGTAATAGATTCCAATAAAGAGTATTTTCGAAAAGCCTTAAAAACCTCCCGCTCTCCGTTCACCCTTTCGGGGGTCTCTTTTTGAAAACCGTCAAATACGTGTCTTTTTATTTCCTCAAAAGAGTCCATCGCTCGAATAATCACGTTTCTGACTTACGCGATTTCAAAAATACGGGTGCGCTTTAAACTATCTACCACCCCCGTTTTCACTCCTTCAGAAAGTGAAAATCGAAATTTCGTCTTACGCGTATCTAATAGATTTCAAAAAAAAACATTTCTGCCAAATTTCACGCATCTACATCTAACCATTTCCGAAAGAGCCTAAAATTTCAACCCCCTTTTTCACTCTCTCGGAGGTCGAATTTCGAAAAATTCCTTATTAGTGATTGCCTATGTCATTTGAGGGCCCTCTATGCAAAATTTGAAATTTCTAGACCCAGCAGTTTAAGCTGTGCGTTGATAGATCAGTCAGTGAGTCAGTCAGTCAGGGTATTTTTTTATATAGATATATAGAAGAAGATAGATGTATTATTTCCAAATATGGATGTATCTCACAAAAGCAGTTTAAGACTGTTATATGAACAACAATTGCATCAGTTCCATTATCGAAAAAGTCAGAAATCATTAACTGAAGATATGCCAATAAGAGTTGATTTTTGTGAATTGTTGTTTGAACGAATGCAAAATACTCAATTTTTTTACGTAAAATTCTATTTACCGACGAGGCTACATTCACATGACAAGGCATGTTTAATTTTCGGAATATGCATTTCTGGACTGAGGAAAATCCAAATCCAACAATACAAACACATTTTCAACATACTTTAAAAATAAATGTATAGGCATCAATTCTAAATTAGTTTGTTGAATACCATAGTTTTCTTGGAAATTTAAATGATAATATGTACTTGGATATTTGGGAAAACACCGTGTATGAATTGTTAGGTAATATTTCGTTTAATTGCGAAGGAGAAGAAGCGTTTTTTATCCACTGCACTATAATAGAATATGTAGAAAATGGTTAAATAACTACTATCCTAACAGATGGATTGGCCGTGGTGCAGAGGCACCGATTAAGCGACCTGTTCAGTCTCCTGACCTTATCCATCTTGATTTCGTTGGGTGGAGTTATTTAAAACCAAGAGTTTATAAGACTCAAATTGATACCATTGAACAGTTAAGAGAAAAAACAATTAATTAGTTTACGATGCTACAGAATCATGCAGGAATTGTACAGGGTATTCAACGTTCGTTAAAAAAAGACTTAAATAGTTAAATGGAGGACATTTCGAACAATTTTTATAATTCATATAACAACGCTTGTATTGTGATCATTTTCCAGAAGAAGAAATATCATTTGAAGCGGCAAAAGTAAGTGCTGAATTACTGCCAGGGAGTCTTGTAAGAAATATGAAAATGAGTACCTTCTATTTTGCAAGTGGCGCCAGCAAAAAAAAGTTAACACAGTAAATGATGATACTCTTCTCGTTTATTTGTCCGAAAAAGCCAAATCCATAAATGCTTTAACTTTAACTTTGATTTTCAGTGTTAAAAAGTTATCTGGCAATAAAAAAAAATGTGAATCTTATAATATAAAATAAGTTTGCAAAGAAGTTTAGATATTGATTAATTTTACTTCCACTTCCAGTGGAAGTACAGTATCGGAAAGTCCTTTGTTTGGCATTGCGGTATTAACCGACCGCCCGTAATAAAGACGTACCAGTACTCTAGCAGAAGCAAACAGTGACACACCCCTTCAAGAGTTGCTGCTCTCGCTTGCTCTTATTGCCATACCCAAAAGAAACACTTTCCGATACTGTATAGTAACGACAAAAAAATTTAAAAAAATTTTTATTGTTCAAATAGGCTTAGAATGTCATGAAATGTCGAGATTTTAAGTTTGAGCGAAAAAAAGTCTGTCTGTCTGTCGGTCTGTCTCTATCGGTCTATTTGTCTGTAACTTTTTTTATGCGCACGTTTACTCTGGAACCGTTTAAGATATTGACTTGAAATTTGATACACAAATGTACTTTAACGAGATCTGGAACTAGATCATATTTTCATCTTGTTCTATCGAAGGGTTGGGGGGGTAAATTGGGATAAATTTGGGGTAAATAGGTAAATTAAGCGGGTAAGAGTCCATAAAATTGACATTTAGTATATACAAGAGAAGCTAAGGTCTCAAAAAAATGTTTTGCATTAGCAAAGTTGGGGGTATAATAATGACAGCTACCCCCTAAAACTACCCCTCAAGCGGAAATTACTAATTTACTATGTAAACTGATGTCCGAAGGGGCTATATCTAAATTTAAAATACGGATTTTCTATTTTGAGACGAAGATATTGCATAAAGACTGATATTTATTCCCCCCCCCTATAAAGGGGTATAATTCCCTTATCCGTTTTATAAATAACGTTATATAAAAAAGTACCTTTATCTTTTAATGTGCTGATAGCCAAACAAATATCGATAGCCAAATTTGGATTACTGTATAATATGGAACTATTAGGTAGTTACGGGCTTTTAAGAAACACTGTTACTAACATTTGTCAGTTGTCCATGGCCATAAGGATGGTAAGTTTCATGTAAATATGGGTCCCTTGGATAGAGTTCTACGTGGCTGTCGGCTGTTCTATTGCCGTGTCTGAAGAGCTACAAGTAAATCGAAACGTAATAATGATCCGACTAACAGTTTAGAAAATTACTTACCACATGTGTCAAAATTAATGTCTCCTGGCTGTCTTGATTTTGATTTTTCCATTCTGTATTTTTATTTATTTTTGGATAAGTTGTTGTGACAAACGTGATAAGAAAGAACGACCATAGACAGAGACTAAACATTTTTAATAATGTTTCCACCTATACCAGGTACTGAAACAGTTTTACAAATGAAGTGAAAATATTAGGTCCCGATGTTTTATTTATACTTACGAAAAATGAAACGTTTCATCTGCTTTAGATAAGAATCGATACGATTGATTGATACTTCATTCTTAATCATTAGTTTCTAAAATTAGGGATATATTTATCTGTATGCATGTCTGAAAAATTGTAGATAGGAGAATTATGATGGGATTTTGATTCCAAGCGTATTATTATACTGTCAATAATAAAATATTTCGAATATTTGTGATATGACGATATAAAAATTAGAAAAAATGTTATCTTCCTCTAACTGACATTTTCCTACTGATTGTATATTTTTAACTATAAGAATTAATTCGCTCTTACGTATATTTTAATAATATTTATTATGTTATATATTTATGCTCACATAAACCAATGTTAATGCTGCTTATCCTTAGATAACTTAACAATCATATCTAACAATTAAATAGTATGTTAATCCAACATCAACATCGAGATTTTCCTTGTCCAAAAACGATTAGGAATCGGATGATCATCCATCTGTGGGATGCACTTTGATTTTCACTAGGAGATCGAGGCAACCTGAAATTTTATGGCATCAAACTGTTGTTTACGGTTTCATAAACGTTAAAAAGAAGTCGGCAAAAATCGACTGCCGGCTAAAATTTTAGGGGGGGGGGGATTAGGTTAGGTTAGAAGGGAAGTTACAAGGGGGAAGGCTAGATAACGGTTTTTTGCAAGTATTTGATCTACGAATTTTTTAAAAAAATATTAACATAACAACAACATATAACTTAAAGATTGTGAAATTACCTTAAATTTGAAATTAGGCCCGTCCAATTTGGTCAAACGTTGACCGGGATACGGGGTTGGGCAAAATCTGATTTTTATTAAAAAAAAAAAAAATAAAAAATCACTAATTAATTATGTAATTATAGTATTTCAGTTTAAGCCACCGTAAAACCGATGCATAAATTTAGAATTTCATTTATACTTTTTTTAACCATTTTCTACGCACTGTAATTTTATAATAATAAATGTTTTTTTTTTAAATTTAAGATACACTTTCAAAGATCGCCCATTTTCTTGCTCTTGTTTCAAACTAAGTGTCAAATTATTGTTAATGATGAGAACATCCTGAATAAAAAATTTCAAGATGAGCATATCTTTGGTTTTTGATATATGAGGGATTAAAGTTGTGATAAGCGTGATGTGATGAAAAGCCATACAAAAAGTGAATATTTGTCAGTTATGGTATAGCAATCACGATATTCTTAGTATTTTTCGACGCAGAATTCATATCTAATATCGACGAATCCGTATATCCATTGGTTAATTCAGAAGAGCCAAAAACATCCGCTATATAAGAATGAAAATAGAAAAAGAATTTAAAAAAATGATGCTATTGAGTTATAGAGCTTCCATGAACAGAAATATATAAGTCTATTGGCTGAATGCATGAACGAAGGTGTTGACTAAAGCTTAAACAAATCAATTGAGACACACCTTTAAGGGGGTGAAAACTACCCCAATATTTTACAAAACTGCATAAAAGCTCCAATAACTGGTAAAACAGCTTGAACCCTCAAAGCTTTATTAATAGAGATGAACCATAAATCTGTTATGACCTAGTTCACGAAAACAACCCATCACCCATGGGGGTGAAGACCACCAATAAGTTTTTGTCCCGTTCTCTTACCCTGTCGTAGGTGTGTCATAAAATAGTTCCAAAAATTCTAGTTATCGTCCCACATTCATACCTATTGCAATCAAAATGCGATATCTGGTACATTCACTATTTTTTCCCTGGCTCAACTTCATAATTGAAGATAAGGGGTAGTTTTTTACCCTGTAATGGATAGTTTTCGTGTACTAGGTCGTAACATTAATAAAACTTAGAGGGTTCAAGATTTCCCACCAGTTATTGGGGCTTTTGTGCAGTTTGATATCATATTGGGGTAGTTTTCACCCCCTTAAGGGCGTGTCTTAATTTCTTTGTGTGAGCCCTAGTCAACACCTTCGTTCATGTATTCAGCCAATAGACTTATATTATATTTCTGTTCATGGAAGCTCTATAACTCAATAGCATCATTTGTTCCTATTTTCATCCTCATATAGGGGATGTTTTTGGCTCTTCTGAATTAATCAATGGATATACGGATTTTGCGATTTTAAATTTGAATTCTGAAAATCTTGATTGCTCTGCCTGATGAGTATTCATTTTTTGTTGGGGCTGTGTATTGTTTGATATGCTCCTATATTGCATCACGCATATCACAACTACTACATATCTCAAAAACCCAACGTATGCTCATCTTGAAATTTTGTATTCAGGATGTTCTCATTATTAACAATAATTTAGCACTTAGTTTAGAACAAAATTTGAGGGCGAGAAAATGGTCGATTTTTGGCCTATTCTTGGGGTCACTCTTTATTAATAAACTCTGATATCATATTTTAACTTTATTAATCGAATGTTCATAATCGCTTATCTTTCGCACAATTTTTTTTCTTTATTTAGCGAATATTGCATGATTTTGGTCTTAAATCAGGCCATTTTTATCCGCCATCTTGTATTTTTACTTATTAACGTCACTTCAGTTATTAAAACTAAAAAGACAACTATGAAATCAAATATAAACTTTCGTTTTTATACACGATATTCCTAATCAGAGATCTTCAGAATCCTTAGATGAACATTTTCATGCCAAAATATCCGAAATTTTTCGAGTTATAACATGCTCAATACATACCTAAATAATATTCTGTAATCATGATAAAAGCAAATAAATAAAAATAATTAATGCTCAAAACATTGTTTCATAACAAAACAAGTTTTTTGGAGTTAAAAGAAAGCTCGCCAAATAAAGAGACAGAAAACTTCATTTATGATTATAGAAATCCATTGAAAAGTGGTTAGGCAAATCCATACAGGAGAAATAATGTGAAACAAAAGCTAAAACGAGCTTAATAAGTAAAATATCACAAAAATATAATAACCGTAAAAGCTGTTTAATGTCGAGATAAATAGAAGCACAAAACAAAATAGAAAACAAAGAAGCTCTGTCCCATATCAATAATAATTTGTTTATTTAGAATAAGGTTATCATAAATTCATCCACAAAATAATAACAGTGTTGAATGAGATTATCCTTTACAGTATTTTTGAAGCCATTTTTAAATTTAATAATTTTACGAGGGGCAAACCGCAGAGGAAATCTGGTGTACACGTTACAGGAAATCTTGGGGAAATCGCAGGAAATCAGGGAATCTTTGTAAAATGGGAAATTTGGTGTACAAATTTTGGGCGGCGGTTTGCCCCTCGTAATTTTATGATATTCGGCAACAATTACAAATTTTTAGATTCAAAGAATTTTTAATCAGATTTTTTTAACCTAAAACAAGAAGTCTTTAACAAATTGGCAAATTTTTTATTATAGTTTTGATGATCTGAGTGTGTCACGAAATTACTGATAGTTTTGTGTATTTCGATTAGAGAATAAAAGATATATAAGTATCATAAAGTCATTATAGCAAACTTTATAAATAATGCTTTACTATGTACTCTATTGTCAATAATTCTAAGTACGCTGACAGCTCTCTTTCGAAGCCGACAGATTTTTTTAGCATGAGATGAGTTTCACTATAAAATGACTGCATAGAAAATATAGGAATGAAATAAGGCAAAATATGCTGAAAGCCAAATATTGTCTCCTATGACTAACCTCAACTGTCGCGATAAATAAATTATACACGAAAGTAATTTTCCCAAATAATCAACGTGGCCAAGCCAACTCAATTTGTCATCTAAAACAACACTTAGTAGCTTTACACTTTCTCCCTTACTGATAACATGATTTGATGACACAACAAGTTTCTATGATCTATCACTATTTAGTTTAAGCCCATTTGCAATGAACCATTTATTGGTAGTTTTTTCAATTTCATCTACATAATTTTGATAAATTAGAGTAATTTATATTTCATGCAATGAAGGTTGTCATTAGCAAAAATAATACGCTTGGAGGAAGATAAAGAGAATATTCAGTAACATTTATAAGTAATATAAAACATCAGTTCCAAGGCAGATCCTTGTGTGACACCATGTTATTTATTTTTTAACTTAGCATCTTACTTTATTTAAATAATGCATACCTACTGACTGTTTTTTCCTATGTTGTTTATGGGCAAGGAAATAAATGCACACTGAGGATTTTATCTGATTTAATCTTTAAAAATACAATGTGAGCATTTCCATAACGTTTACATAGAACAATTAATTTGTTCCACGAAATCTTGATAAGGAGGAGACTTATTAGTTCCTTTGTCTTTGTTCTATAATAATAATTACAAGTCCACAATTTTTTTTATTTTGCACTGATTAGAGTATGTGGTACGCTGAGTCATAATCTGAAATTCGTTTTGCTCTAACAGACCTCATTTTTTTTGTAGCTGATATAGAATATATTGAATTTTCTTATGCCCTGGGCAAATTTGCCATGATATTTCGGACTGAGATCTTTGCTATTTTGGTCTGCGTACAGGAGAATATCCGAAGGAAATATTCTAACAAGCACATATACATATATGTAGCGATAGTCAAGCGGACCTCAAGGCCCTTGCACCAGTCAGGATCAAGTCAATACTGTTCAAAACAGTAAACAGGCTCTCTGTGAGGTTGGCTCATCCAACTGGGTCAAGCTTCTCTGGATGCCTCAGCAACATGGAGGGTAACGAGCGAGCAGATGTTCTGGCCGGAGGGGGCTCTTAAAGGCCCCTTACTCGGTCCGGAGCCGGCTCTCGGCTACCCAAGATCAAATGCCACGAAGCCGATAGAAAAGTGGACACGGTCCCAGGATCCCGGCAAGCGAAGCTCCTTATCTCAGCCCTTGCCGAAGTGGCAAAACTAATCCTGCGATTAAGCAGAAAATAGTCAAAATCGTGGCAGGTCTTTTGACTGTCTTTCAGAAAAGACCTGCTCACTATAGGGGTGGTGGACTGTAAGTTCTGCAGGGACGAGGAGGAAACTTCTATCCACGTCCTAATTTCCTGTCGTAGTATTATGAATTTGAGGCACAAATACTTCGGCATTGGTTTTCCGGTGCTGGTGGAAATAAGGAATGCCTCCATAGGAAGAATTTTGTCCTTCGGATTAGAATACGACCTGAATGGGGGAATTCACTAATTTTATAGCGGTAGCACAATGGGCCGCAAGGCCTGAGTGTGGCGACCTCTCTTCGCCCCGCTAAAAGAAGAAAAAGAGGATATATAATGATATATTCACACCTCTTGCTCCACTCGTCAGTAAGTTCTATTCTATGGAAGAAAATGACTTTCTCACCCTTTAAATGGTATAAAGTGAGGGGGTGTTCTGTGGTAAGTCTAGTGCCTATGAGCCACAGTAGGACACTCCTTTTGATTCAAGATATAATTTCCAACAAATAATTTTTTAGATAATATTATTTAGGTATTAAGCAAATCGCAGCATACACAGTTTTTTATTTATTATAAAATTACCTACTTTCTGTATATTATAATTCAATACTTCATCAGTAGGAGAGTAGTTGTTTTGATTGGTTCTCCAATAATGAGGGTGTTATAGTATTTACCTAACTAGTACATTAGCGTGCTCAGATTAGGGCAACAATATACAGAAAGTAGGTAATTTTATAATAAATAAAAAAGTGTGTATGCTATGATTTGCTTAATACGTAAATAATATTCTCTAATCATGATGAAAGCAAATAAATAAAAAATAATTAATTGTAAAAGTAATTTTTTAATGAAAATGTCTTATAATTTATTATTTTTCGTAACCCCTGGATTGTTATTTGAAACTAAGGACGTACGTATCTGTTGAGGATCATCCATGGCTGTTGTAATAAAACAAATCATAAATAAAATTGTGTATTTCACTATATTTTTAAATTCCACATAATTTATCCGAAGGAATATATTCCTCATTTAAAGAAATAAATTTATCAAATGGACATATTTCTTCACATGCTGGTAACTTTAGTAGTTGAATGTCGTTTGATAAATAATTCTGGTAATAAATCTAAAAAACATATTAGAAATTAAAATCAATCAGACATTATTTAAAGGGTACGTGATAATAATACTAATAGTGGAGTAGATATAGATACTTTGATGACATTTGTGATGCACTATTTTGCCATAAACTTTCATAATAGCAGAGTGCTTTGTTAAATATAATTAGGAAGTTTCCATTTTTCTCATTTTCTCGTAATAAATAGTCGTAAAAATCTAAAAAACATCTGTAATTTTTTTTAATTATCTCTATAAATAAAAAGGTTAGCGCTCATCTAGGCTGAGGCTCAATGTCGTCACAGTACGTGTTCCGTCAACAGCGAGTCATTCTTACCGGACACAGCGTAAGATATTTTGTGGTTGGGCTTGTTTAACGTTTTAATCGTTTGAAGAAGTAAGTTATGCCTAAAATAACAGCGAGTTGTGTACTGTGACGTCACAGTCTAGCGCGAAGTATCCAAATAAGAAATTAAATAAGTTCGTGAGTTTTTCAAATATCGAGATGATTTTTGTTTTGTTTGACTAGTTAACTGAAAGACTACTAAATGAGGTTCAATGATATTTCCAAAATAGGAAACTTCCTAATTATGTAAGAACAGGGCCGGCCTTTGGGGAGGGAATGGGGGCGACCGTGTCCCGCACGAGGGCGCCGTGTCCCAGGGGGCGCCAGGAGCTTAATATAAGTAGCTTTTTTTTCGAGTAAAATTTATGATGACGAAAAATTTTTTTTTTGGATTATATCCTGCCCAAAATTCTTTTTGCGCTAGATGCGTGACCCAGTTTATCAGAGCATGACATATGTTATAATATCAATGAATAAAAGGTTGTTAATAATACATTAGTAGACACTAATGTAACCAGCTTCCTAATAACAAATAAGTTTTTAAAATTTTTTTTGGCTAGATGTTGAACTTGGTGGCACCAATTTAATTTTGGATCCATGTAGACCCCTAAAAAATTGGCCACATCAAGGTTTGTGAAATCCTGTAGTCTATGATGTTTTTGTGCGATTAAGTGATAGCCTTTTTGTTATAACTCAATCGGTAGCTTGGGCGCAAGAATCATTAATGCATTGTCGAATTCGCTTTATATCTTTATTAGTATTGAAAAATGTGGTATCATCTGCGAATAATACAAGTTCGACGCTACGTAACGTCACACTAAGATGGTTTACATAAATCAAGAACAAAATAGGACCCAACACTGAGCCTTGTGGAACTCCGGTGTTTGTTTCACTTAGCGTGAGCTTTTATTTCTAACTTGGACAAACTGTTGTATGACTTGATTATATTGCAACTGATAGCATTCAAATTTAAGGCATTAAGTTTCTCCAATAGATTTTGGACTTCCTCGCTCTAATGGGCGTATGTGTACATTATTTTCTGTATTGTTTATCATACAAATAATAATTAGCTAATAGTTAATTTACCTTTATGCCATGTGTATTGTTGACCTTATGCACCTCAATAACTATATATGATCCGTAAGTAGGCACATGACTTGGCTTGAATATACTTAGTAATATTAATAAGTGAGCTACATTGCTCTCGTGGGCAGAATATAGGTATATTTTTCGGCCAGGGTTTTCATGTTCCTTCTTTATTTTTATCTTGGTATCTTCTATGACCTTTTTAATCAAATAACCTGAGAAATAATATAGTTAATATTCAATTGACCATTTCATGAAAGAAAGTTTAGTAAAACTATCATGACGAAAACTAGATCGGTATCACTAAAAGTAGTAAAAAGTTACTGCACATAATGACCAACTCGTCTCATTCCCAAACTTTGTAAAAATGAAATATTAGAATATTAATATAACCATATTATTGTTTTCGGTATATTTAATGTTAGGCAACATTGACCGATTGGAGATCATCTTTATTAGTTTGTTTTGTAGCCTACAAAATTTAAAGATTATACAATTTATCACTTTATCGGACATTGCTGCCAGTTGTCAGTTTAGAAGTTGGTCAACCTGTTAACAGTGTTAACCATGATTGTCATGTTCTTAAATGATGAAAAAGACTGTTGATTGTCATGATTTAGTGTATAGTGCGGTAAACTCTAAGGTGGCATATGTATGAGTTGGTAACACGACGTACCATTTGATATGCGATGCGCATAAAGCTATCGCAGTGACATAGAGATGAACTAGTTGCGTATGTCTTATTCTCTTAGTTTATATGATGAAGTGACCTTTGGACGCGCCAGCTTAGAGTTTACTCGACTATTCTAATCTAGTTTTCACCGTGACTCTTTTGATCAAACTTTCTTTTATCAAACAAGGTCAATTTAAAACATTCTTTCTGTTGTAGGACTATTTAAATATTAATAATACATTTTTCTAACCGCTAGCCATTTTCTTCAAATCTGTTGTGGATGTAGCTACGAAATACTCTTGAATGGCAATATTTGTGATAGTATTAGGCCAAACTTTTTTCGTCCACTCTGGTAGTACAAACCCCCATTCTTCTTCTGTGGATAGACCAAAGAATAAATTATATATATCGACAAATTTCGTCACATTCAGGCCAGTATTCTCTGAAATATAATCAAAATCCTCCTGGTGCTTGTTGAATTCTGCCTGCTGTTTGGGCGACGCAATGACTTCATTGTAGTTTTTTATGTAATTTGGACAGAGTGTTCCTTGTAAAACCTGGAGGTTAAACACTAATGGTTATTAATTAGGTGCAAGAAAGTTATCAGACAGGGTTGAAAAGATCCACCAGCACTTCTTATATGGGTATCCTGTAGAATGTTTGACAATAAACTGGCGGATGAAATGTTTAGACTTAGTTATATTTTAAATTTACCCCGTCTATATTCGCATTTTGCCCCATCCCCATCCCCATCAAATGTGTAATCTTACCGTATCCTTCGATGTAGGTAGATAGTTGTAAGGTACCGGCTGCCAATTCAAATTAGGTTTCCATATTTCCACACCCTTTGGGGGAAACAAACTAGCAAGTACCAGTTCTAAGGACATCTTCGTTCTATTGTAGTCTGTGCTCACTGCATCTACTATTTCAGGATAATAGTACTCTCCTAAGAAGTTACCGTACATCTCATTCAATGCTTTACCAATTGAATATTCTTTCCGTTTTCCTTCCTTAAATAGATCATAAATTCTATTATAGGTAATCACACCTACACATACGAATACGGTATAACATAGTAAACACTACAGGGTGTAACAAGAAATTTGTTTATAGATGTGCTCCGTATCGCCATATTCAAACATCGAGAACTTAAATTACAAAGTACAGGAGCATTCCATTCCAAACAAAAAAGGTGAAATTCAAAAAAAGGCAACTTTATGCCTTACATTTCACAAATTAATTTTTAGACCATTGCAAAAAGAAATATTAAAACAAGAAAGGTAAATCGTTCTAACAAAACTGTTAAGAGTGTTTTCTAATTGGCTCTCTGTTGATTGTGTATTTAACACAATCTCGCTCATCGAATAAAATTTGTTATTTATGTATAAAGTGGCACTTTTTTTCACGAATGGGAAGTTTAGCAAGCCCATGAGAAACTGAAACTTTATGCGTGAGTTTCATACAATATTTTTTCTAGTAGGTATGCTTTTAGAGGGCAGAATATTTACTAGTGAAATATTTTTGTCAAACTCCTCTATACGTTTCCTTAAATATATATTAGGGTGGCCCATCTCTATAGGGGGTGAATTTTTTTTGCGTATTTTTTAAGTCTCACCCCACGAAAATATACTATTATACTAGGAATAATTTATGTCAAAGTTTCAGCTAATTCGGTGAACGGTAACCCGTGCCGCATTCAGGTAGAAATTTGTAGATAAGATTTTATTACGGTAATACACTTAAATTTTACTTAAAATACAAATATCTACCTCTTTTCTCATAATGTTTTATTGGAGTAATTATTTCCTAGAAATTATTTGTTTTGGAAGTTTGGAAATATAATGCACCTACGGTAGGTTTTTATGTCAGTTTGCAATTGTGTTTTACAGTGGTGACATTATAAGTTCTAGCATACGTTCCTTTTTGAAAAAACATTTAACGATGGCTGATGTTAGATCCTTACGAAAGAATACTTTCATTTACTTAGTTGGACACTATTCGTCACAAATCATTGGCAATAAATTGCCGTCTAATAGACAAGTATTACAAGTGCTCTTTTATAACATTCGTGAAGTGAAGCTAAGTGTACATGAAAGTGCTAAATTAACAATAAAAGAGGTGTCAGTTTTTTGGGATAAAGCTCGCATTCCGACACGTCAGGATTTTCATTATGTTAAACAACTAGATAAACTTTATGCAGAGTGGAGGAACTTACAAAAATCGGCTAAAAGGGCCAGTGCGGGAGTAAAGAAAAAAATTTCGTTGAAAAATTGGACGATCTTTTTGACATTTCTCATGCAAATGCATTGGAGTTGATGAAAATAGATGAAGATAAGCAGTTTTTAATTAACCAAAGAAAAAAGGGACGTCCTGGATTTATGCATGGTATTGATTACCAACTTCTCAAGAAAAATCAGCTGAGGAGAAATTACAGAAATTATCCGAACCAATGCAACGAAGTCAACAAGAAAAAGCTAGATTAGAGGAAACAGTCACCTGTCCATCATCAAGTAGTAATTCAGCCGACTCCAACGAAAATGAAGACGAAATAATCGAAGCCCAAGAAGAGTTGTTACAAGACCAGCCTGGCCCGTCACAGCCAAAAAAGAGGAGATTGTATGGAACATGTAACATCATCACACCAAAAATAGCCGCTGCATTTGATGCTTGCAAAATAAGCGACAGGTATGGAGTCCATATTTTGACGGCAGTAGCAGAAGCACTAGGACATGACACCACATCTTTGTCCATCAGCAGAACCACACTTCAGCGCTCTAGACCACGCATCCGCGAAGAAAGAGCTGAAATATTAAAAACTGCCTTCGGTAATTCTGAATTGCCGGCCCCAGTCATCCATTGGGATGGAAAACTTTTACCTTCTCTCACTGGAATGGGAAATATCGATAGACTTGCTATCTTAGTTACTAGTGGAGATATTGAACAACTACTTGGAGTACCAGCTTTGCCCAATTCAACTGGAAGAGAACAGACTGAAGCAGTTTATGATGTGCTTTGTGAATGGAATTTGGACGAAAAGGTAATAGCTTTGTGTTGTGATACAACAGCATCAAATATGGGTTATATAAATGGGGCAGCCACACTATTACAATAAAAATTAGAAAGAGATATTCTATATTTTCCTTGTAGACATCATATTTTTGAAGTGGTTTTGAGAAGTGTGTTTGACACAAAAGTGCCTTCCTCATCTGGTCCAAATGTGCCACTATTTAAACGTTTTAGGGAATTTTGGCCTAAAATAGATCAAAATAAACTAAAAACTGGATTTCAGGTATCAAAAATTAAACACATTTTACAACCAGTTAAAGCCGAAATTGTAAAGTTTCTAAATGCAGCTTTAACTTTGCAACAGCCTCGTGATGATTATAAAGAATTTTTAATGCTTTCTAAACTTTTTGTTGAAGAAGAGCCCACTCACACGACATTCTATCAACCAGGGGCATTTCATCATGCACGTTGGATGGCCAAAGCCATTTACTGTCTAAAAATATTTTTTTTCCAAGATCAGTTCCAACTAACTAAAAAAGAAAAAATAGGTATTGAAGATATAAGTCTCTTTATTGTAAAGGTTTATGTAAATGCTTGGTTTACAGCGTCATTTGCTAGTAAAGCACCGCTTCATGACTTAGACTTTTGTAAAGAACTCATTAATTATCAAAATATTGACAAAGAAATATCTCAAGCCGCAAGTAGGAAAATAGTGAACCATTTGTGGTACCTTAATTCAGTAAATGTTGGCTTATCTTTCTTTGATGACGATATTTCAGTTACCACTAAAAGAGAAATGGTTAAAGCTTTGAATAGGAAAGCACCAAATCAAGAGGGTATTAAACGACTTATGATTAGTAACATTACTGACGTTGAAAACAAGGAAATTCAGGACTTCATATGCGAGAACGCTAAACAGTTTTTTCAAAAATTAGGTTTGTCTATGGAATTTTTGGAAAATGATCCAACAACATGGAGGGAAAATGAAAGTTATACCCGATGTTTCAATATTGTAAACAAAATTAAAGTTGTAAATGATGCCGCTGAGAGAGGAATCAAACTTATTACTGACTATAATGACCTTTTAACAAAAAATGAAGACCAAAAACAGTTTTTACTCCAAGTTGTAAATGATTATAAATCACAGTTTCCAAATGTAAAAAAAGAAACCCTGTCGCATGCTTTGGCCTAGTGCAAAAAATATTGTTTTTATTACTATATGTCTTGTAGATTTAGGATAATATTTGGTACTATGTATGAAAAAAACGTTTCATAATAAAATACACAAAGATAAAACGAGAGTTTTATTTCAAAAACTTCTAGTATAGTTTTCTTAGACTACGAATTTACAGTAGTATGACACATGTCATAGTCACAACAGATAATGTCTTTGATGTTTGTATGACTTGATTAGTCATTCTAAAGATAAATGTTGCTGATTAAAAAAAAAAAAACAATGCATCAACCAAAGAATGTAAATAATTCCATTTACTTTTATTATTGCATAATAATGCATTCTGCGGCACCCCTTGCCTTCAATTTGCCTCAATAATATTTTGAGGGGACTGTTTTTTCTTCAAATGGAACCATTTGCAGGGGTGAGAAATAAAAAATTTCGATTTCGAAAAAGATGGGCCACCCTAATATATATGGAATAAAAACCAGACTGCAACCAACAGCTATTCTCCGGACTAATGCCCCCGAGCGCTGAATTACGATTTACAAGCCTGGTCGCGTTAAGTGCAATAACTGTGTATTGCCACAAAAAGCTAAAGTTTCGATTTTAATAGACACCAGCCGAAAGACTTATTCCTACTTAAAGGAGCTCTCGTGCCAGCCACCCCATACCACTTGCAGACTGCAGTTTCGAGCTATTGGCTCTCGTCAGTGCAAGGTAGGTCTAAGATGGCTGGAACGAGGCATTTGTTCACTCTTGGTACATGACGAGATTTATAAAACCACGACATGCAGCAAAAATGTTTAGAGCACTTGTTTCGCAACCGAACGAAAAATCGTAGAAAAAGTTTGTTTTTGAGGTCTACCACCTTAAATTTGGAAAAAATAACTTTAGATCCGCTATTACAAAACTCCTGCAGTTGAATTTTTTTTGTTTGTATTGCTGAATTTAAAAAAATAAGTTCTTGTTTAGCTATCTCAGAAACCGTTTCACTTTTTATTAAATAAATTTAAAAAATTATTGAAACTTTAAATTTGTTGTTCGACATTTATTATTTCCTTTAAAGACAAAATTAATTAAGATTTAATACATTTTTATAAAATTCAATTTCTTTAAGTGTAATATGTTCCCAGTTACTAGTAATGATAAATCTATGTTAATTTCAATATGTCGAACTTTGTATATCTTTTTGCTAATTTTTAATGTTGATTTCAACATTTTTACTATCTCGAGAACCATTATCCAATAAGTACTCTATTGCGTTAATGAAATATGAAGTAGAAATTTAGTATTCAGTAAATATTAGTTAAAACTGGAATTTCAAGTCTAGTAATAACTATTTGATCTTATTCTACAGTCAGTCCAATCATTTTGAAACACCGAAACATTGACGCACGAACGGCGAACGGTGAAAACAAATGGAGGTATAATTTTTTTGTTCAACAAAAATTCTCAAGATGTAAGATCTTACATCCATATAAAAAAAAATCAGGTAATCTGACAATATCTTCTAATATGGATTAACTAGAGGTTTTACTTACATTTGTTAGTTGGCCATTACCGAATGGAAAATATGTATAATTCAAATAGGGATCTTTCGGGTAAAGTTCGTTAGGCTGGCCAGTTCGGTTGCCATGTCTAAAGAGCTAAAATAAAAATAACAATTAGTCTTTAATTAAATTTACAATCACTTTTAAAATACTATATTTTTAATCGAAGCATCCTGCAAATAAAACAAATTTTAATTTGTTTCCATGTTTTGTACAGTGTAGATATTTATAATATAAACCTAGAATTAATTTGTGAAAAATGCAGAAATACTTTTTTTTTGGAAAAAATTAAATACTTTAATCGACAAAGAAGTCACTTTATCTGAACCTTATTTTCCTATTGTACAATGGCGAACAGCGTTGGTGAAGCCATACGTCTAACAGCTAACCGCAGTAGGTGATACTATTAGACGTACCATACAGCAAATATAGCCAGACTAGAATATTGCATGAATCACAAAAGTCTGACAAAATATTGCAAATAAGAAGATAAGGCAACAATCTACAGAAAATTTGGCAATTTTACATTAAATTTAGTGAAAGGTTTCCATCAGTGTCTAAAAAATGTTATTATTTTGTTATCTGCCAATTTAATTAACGTTATCCTATGCTCCTATGCTCCTATGCTGTCCTATCCAAGATCGAGTCATGTTTTACCCTCTTTCTCTTTTTCGTTGCAGACTTTGCTGTTAGCAGATATGTCTTCGGGATATACTTGTTCTTTATGGTAAGTACTAGTTGCTCCATGTCCTATATACTTAAGATGGAAGAGGTTGTGAAAATATAAATTATAATAGTATATTCTGTAACAAGGTTAGAATGAAAATTCGATACGAGTGGAAGATTCCGAACGCGAGCGAAAGCGAGCGCGAGGAACCACGAGTAGATCGAATTTTCATTCTAACCGAGTAATAGACTATATTTTCTCCACGACCATTAATTAAAAAAAAAAACGATTAAATCTGAACGAAACAAGTTATTTATTGAAACAATTATATTACATTGTATTATTATTTATATTTGACAAGTGGCTAGTGGATAGCGCGCCACCGGTGGCTTTCGGTATTAACATTATGTTACTAGTAAAACAATACCCACTACGGCGGCGCTTTCGGAACTAACATTATGTTACTAATAAAACAATGTCCACTACGGTGGCGTTCGGTACTAACATTTTGTTACTAGTAAAACAATGCCCTACTTCTACTTCTGTTTTTGGTGACATAATTTAAACATTTTAATACGCTTGAAGAAAATAGTATATTATATTACTAGGAGTAGAACGCACTCTTTTTTTGTGTTGAGCCCAGGATTTGCGGCTGAGGTGAAGCCGAAGCCGCAAACTGGGCGAAACACAAAAAAGGCGTTCTACTCCGTGTAATATATACTATTTTTTCTTCAAGCGTATTAAAATGCAAAAATTCATTTATTTATCATAAATGTACAAATATTCAAACTACAGTCTTACATATTGACACAATATGACAAGTGGCTAGTGGATAGCGCGCCATCGGTGGCTTTCGGTATTAACATTATGTTACTAGTAAAACAATACCCACTGCGGTGGCGCTTTCGGAACTAACATTATGTTACTAGTAAAACAATGTCCACTCCGGTGGCGTTCGGTACTAACATTTTGTTACTAGTAAAACAATGTTCTACTTCTACTTCTGTTTTTGGTGACATAATTTAAACATTTTAATACGCTTGAAGAAAAAGAGTTTTTGTGATGAAAGATGATTTTATTGTTGGCAGCGCTATTCGTTATTTAAAATAATAAATCATTTTAATATAATAGGGAAGATGCGTGAAATTTTAAAATGCTTGAAAAAGTGATTTGCTCTTAATTTCCATTACACAGAAAACGATTATAACAAAAGAAATTAAAAATAAAATTTATTTTCCGTAAAATTAATATTTAGATTATGCCGTAATTTGTAAACAAAACCACGTGACTGCAAACGGTTTCTTATTGGCGTGAAGTCAATGACGACATTTGTTAGTCGGATAATTTGTCCAAAGTAGATCCAGTGTCCTAACCTCTTGTTGACGTCTGTCTACGAACTAATTTTGGAGAATCTTGAATGTAAAATTACCATATTTGTAGTGATATTCTTAGTTTTACATTTAGGCACAATGCAATATTTGTAACTCATAAGTCATAATAATGTTGTTCCACTAGCTCATTAACCAAATTATAATACAATAACACCACAAACAAGAACTTTTGGTAAACTGACTGTAAACAATAAAGAGTAAACTGTCATTTGACAAACCCATCGAAATTGTTTTAGATATACGAAACTACTGAAGCATGTTTATACGGAAAAAGAAACTTCCGTTCACTATTCCGCCCTTGTCTGACAAGATCTGATTGGTTGAAGAAAACGTCCGATTGGCTTAACCGTCTGTAAACAGACCGAGAAAAAGGATGAAAATAGTGCACGCAAATTTCTCTCTCTGTGTCACTTTCTCTAGTCGAGTGCACCTTCTAGTTTGTTATTAATTTCGATGGACAAATCATAGCGGAAAACGTCACAGTTAATGGCGCCAAATAACTGCCGTTTTGAAATATCCAAATTCCTCACCAATTAAATTATTTATTTTCTCACTGAATTAATATTCAAAAAATCCTAAATTTTATATTTTTATAACTTTTTTTTGATGCTGTGTGGATTTTCATTATAAAAAAAAATCATGCAACATCTCTATTCTAATTGTTTTATTTAAATAACGAACACAAAAATTTAAATAAATTGAAATTATGTAAATATTTAGCAACTATTGTATTGCCTCGTTTTTTAAAATATTTGTAATCATTACATTTCAAAATGTATATACGGGAAAGGGGGGCACATTCAGCCACCCGCAGTAACTCATCTGCTGTTTGAATTTGCCGGCCGAAAAAATTACAATATCTTTCAACCATCATTGTCAGTAAAAATATCAGTGTGTCAAATAATCTTTAATCTTTGCGGTGTATTGTGTGGTAGCCGTCGCCACATGTATTTCTTTTTCCGACTAAAAAAATTAAGTGCAATATTTATGAATTTACGGTAAGTTTTTGATAGTTCTTATTTTGTGATAAACAAGTATGTATTTATTGTGATCCGAATGGCTTATGTGACACCAATTTTCTCTAGTATTTATGTGTATAGGTCGTGTGCACGTGACCTCAGATCTGAGAACGAAGGAAAACAAACCGCTGTCATTAGCTGTTAAATGGCGACTGATTGAACTTTTCGCAATATTATGTTTTTATGGACATTATATCATACAAAATGGCAAATTTTTCTTGTATTATTAATTGTGGAAGTGTGACAATCTGAGACAACATCAATTTTTATAAAATAACGTCGATTTACAACCAGAAGAGGTTAGGGTTAAAATATCCCAAGCAATTTAAAGAAATTATAAGGGCACTCCAAGGGTTTTATTGGTGGTAAGTTGTTGCCTATTAATATAAGAATGTGGATTTTGTTGTAGGAACAACGGTCGTAATACAAAAACATGACAATCCATCCAGTTAGGTGTTCTCTATTAATATGAGATACAACTTAAAACCCATCAGATGTGAAACTTAAAGTGGTGATAATAGTAACTGCTGCTAAAGTAAGCAATAAACAATTTGTGGTAAAAAAAAACACCATATTGGTTTGCCAGTATTTGTAATAAGTATTTCTTGTGTTTATACTTTAGTTGAGCGAAAATGGAGCTAGTGCCGAGGGATAAAGAAGTGTAATAGTAGATATTGTTTTAAAGAAGGTACACACCAAGAGGAAAATGTGCAAGCTATTGTAACGTTTCCACCCTTAGGAAACTACCCCTTGCAAAATCCGTGGGTTCCAAAAATTATAACAAGAGATTGTCCACTAACACACTTTATTAAATATTTACTGGATACTTCACAATACTATTGTTAATTTAAATACACTTTACTGACTAAAAATCACAATGTTTATCACTTTGTTTTTCCTTGAAGTCTTAACCTCACTTTCTATACTTTCTGAACTTTCTGAACTACTCGCCGAGAATGCGGTCGGTCTTTTATACCTAAAAATGACAGATCTCGATTGTTCTGTGATGACGCCACCATTCTCTAGATAATTCCAGATGTCACCAGAACTAACTTCTGGTAGGTTTCTCGAGTAGGTGCAAATACACTACATTCATTCAGACATTCGATCTGTTGAAGTCTGCCTACTTTTTAGTAACCAACATAACCTTAAATTTTAAGGGGTTGCAACATATTACACTGCCCCCTCCTTAAGCCTGAACGTCCCGGTCAGGCAATTCAGCCTCTTTCACATAGTTCGCCAGTCTATCCAAGTGTACAATCTTCATCTTGGACTTTTTGTTTCGTTGAATACGATAGACGACATCATTAATTCGGGTAATAACAGTATAAGGTCCTTCCCAAGAAGGTTGAAGTTTCGGTGACTTCCCTTTCTTCCGCTGTGGGTTGTACAGCCAAACCAGATCTCCTGCCTTGAACCCTTCTGAACTACCCTTACGGTCGTATCGAGCCTTCATTCGGTCACTGGCTATGGTGATTTGGTCCCTAACCAGCTCATGAACATTTCTTAGCCGTTCACTCATTTCATCCACATAGCTGTTCACAAGAAGCTGTTCTCCGCCTGGTGTTCCGAAAATCAAATCACACGGCAGTCTGATCTCATGTCCAAATACTACACGGGCTGGAGTTTGTTTCGTAGACTCGTGGATAGCAGCTCTGTATGTCATGAGGAAGAACGGTATGTGGAGATCCCAATCACGTTGATTCTTATGAACCACTTTAGAGAGATGTTCTTTCATGGTCTTGTTATGTCGTTCCACCATTCCATCTGATTGCGGGTGAAGGGCTGTTGTCCGTGTTTTATGTATCCCCAATAACTTGCAGATTTGCTGAAACACCCCTGACTCAAAGTTCCTCCCTTGATCTGAGTGCAGCTCCAGGGGTACACCAAACCGACATATCAAATTATCTACCAAGACTTTGGCGACAGTGACTGCTTCTTGGTTTGGAATCGCATAGGCCTCTGGCCACTTACTATAATAGTCCATGGCAACCAGTATATACTTGTTACCATCCTTGGTTACTGGGAATGGGCCGGCTACATCGATTGCGATCCTCTCGAAAGGAGCCCCGACGTTATATTGCTTCATTGCACCCCTACTTCTAGTCTGTGGTCCCTTACTGGCTGCACAAATTTTGCAATTGCGACACCAAGCTTCCACATCTTGACGACTATTTACCCAATAAAATCGTTCTCGTACTTTATTCAGGGTCTTATTAACGCCGAAGTGCCCACCGGATGCTCCATTATGCACTTCCTGAAGTACTTTCGGTACCCGACACCTGGGAATCACTAGACGCATAACAACTTCCCTGCCATCCGGGCTTTCCCAAGCTCTCTTTAGCAGCCCGTTAATGACTTTAAGTGAATCCCATTGAGCCCACAAAGCCTTCAATCCAACTGCCTTGTCCGAAACATCCTTCCACGCTGGTCGAATTCCTTTCTCCTTTGCTTTCAATATAGCCCCAATCTCTGCGTCATTCAGTTGTTCTTGTCTCAGGTCTTTTATACCTAAAAATGACAGATCTCGATTGTTCTGTGATGACGCCACCATTCTCTAGATAATTCCAGATGTCACCAGAACTAACTTCTGGTAGGTTTCTCGAGTAGGTGCAAATACACTACATTCATTCAGACATTCGATCTGTTGAAGTCTGCCTACTTTTTAGTAACCAACATAACCTTAAATTTTAAGGGGTTGCAACATATTACACTATGTTAAGATATCTGATGAAGTGCATAAATTAAGAAAATTCAAAGTACAGCTGTCACAGTGATCTGGCAACAGAATTTGTTGTTTTAGTGTATTGCGTTTAAAAACTCAATGTTGGATTGTTTAATGTTCAAAAGCTATGAAATTGGTCTAAATACTTCAGTGAGAGTGTAGCTATAAAAATGCCCTTTGAATTATGTATGTATTATTTTCATGTATTTTTTGTTACAATATAGATCTTTCTTTGTATCTCTCATAAGTTTCTTATTGATTCTTTCTGAGTACTAATGAAACCTTGCATAATAAATAATTGGATATTAAATTTAGTAAGTATATTTTATTTTACTTTCAGTTAGATGCATGTATATATAGAAGATCAACATAATCGACTACCTCAATTTACTGCTAACGATAATAGAACTAATAAATAAAATGTAAAATAAACAGTTAATATATTTAATAAAATACAATACAATTAACCTACTTACATGGAAAAAATAAAGTACATGCTAGATATATAACATTAATAAGACACGATAAGAAAAAGTCCTTGCACAAATTAAATGGTTTGTATAGTTCAGTCTATAGGTATATCATAGGCAAGGGCAAGGGGTCAACCACTGGAAGAAATTCTGTACACCTTTTTACATATTTTAAGTACCTAGTTCACAGTACATCAGTAGTTCATTGTTTAATTTATTTGGTATTTTTCACAAAATTCATAACAGTTAACCTTTTGACTGTAGCCACTGTTTACTACTAAAAAATTGATGGGATAGACTGGGTAGTCAAACGAATCTTGTCTAGATTAGTAACACAGTCATAATGAATACTGAAGGATCATCTGGATCAGCAATAGTCCAAGTAGTCGATACATGGCTTTTGTTGAAGATTCTAAAGGCGAGTTTATAAAAAAAGTCTCAGTCCTAACTTAGCCTCTCTCAGTCTTAATTTTTCCCTAAAACATACCTGATGTTTTAAGAAGAGTTTATCCAAACTGGCCTTTGTCCTAAGTTGATCGTAAAATAGATACGCGAACTTTTCACGCCAATTGGAATTGATTTCTGATCTATTCTGTGGTATTAGCCTCTAGAAAAAATTAATCTAAAAATTTTAGGTTAAGTTAGGACCACGACTTTTATAAACAGAATACGGGTAACCTGTACATTTAACTTTTTAGGTAAAATATTAAGACTAAGATAGGCTAAGTTAGGACTGGGACTTTTTTTTATAAACTCGCCTTAAGCTAAGAATTCATAACCTGAAAAAAGAATTTGCATGTTAGTAATTATTCATTAAGCAACATTTAATTAGGTAAACATATATTGAAAAAAAGGGTTAATCATCGATAACTAATTCTTACCTTTGCAAAAAGCTTGGAAAGTACTTCTTTCACCTAACTACAAATAGTTTCAAGATTTTTGAATGCCTTGAACTCATCCTTTTGTCTATCTATATCTCACAAAAACCAAGCAATTCACAATATCCTAATGTGAAATATTATGAAATACACCAATATTTGTACTAAAGTCATCATTTCTTAAAATATAAGGGATTTAATTCGATGACACCAACTTTTTCCATGTACCTAACCTTTACATTGAGACGATTTCGTAAAATATAAACTTATTTATATCTAGTTTTTTACTTAATTATCTATGGATCCAATACCGTCAGGTATGTACTCAATATATAACGTTATTTCACTATAATTGTTTAAGTTATATTGTAATTATAATTTCAAAAACAGGCTTATGCAAATATATCAATAAACTGCAATATATTTTGTAACCATAGGAAAAATTGACTCCTACATACGTTCACATTGTGAATTTGATGTATTATTATAGGTGAACTATTTTAGTTTAAAAATTGAAGTCAAACTAGTACTCATGTATACTCCTTAAAATTTTATTGCGATTTTAATAAAAAAATTGACATATACAGTTTGAATTTGTTAAACGCAAAACCAGCGAAACCAGTGTGCCCGCCTACTTACTTTCCGCTAAGATTCATTAGATTTATAAATGAATATACCGATTACAAGCTTTCAAATAAAACAATTAGTTATCACAATTTGGAAAACCTTACATATAACACGTTGGGAAAATGCATTCTCGTTATAGGGTCAACACAAAAATAACACAGATAAATGTTGCTTTTACATTTGATTAAATAAATATTAAACGTTTTATTAATACTGGTTCATTCTTCTACATTATTTCTTGCTTCTCCTTCCTGCCTTGTCGGCTCCAATATCGACTCCCTTGCCCCTGAGTTAGTAACGTCTTCAACAAATGCCGCACTGCATTTTTATTTATATTAGTTGGTGCAGCAGATAATCCTTGAATGAGGATATTCCAAATCGAATGGGATTGATAGCAGTTGATCAACCTAAACCTGGCGTCGGAAATTCGAATGACGGGAATACTGCAAGGTAATTTTTACAAAAACCTAGTAAAAGGATGCACACCATTTTGGTAACAATATCGAGTGGATACGATAACCATATTAACAATTTTAGAAAGTATACACTTGATACTGCAAAAGGTTTCGTTGAAATCCTTTGTTTTATATGCCTCCAACTATACATAAGTTACTTATTCATAGGCCAGACGTGATTAATTCTTCATTGCTTCTGATTGCCCAAATATCAGAAGAGGCCCAGGAGGCTCGGAATAAGGATTTTAAGCGATATCGTGAAAAGTACTTTAGGAAACGTTCTCGCGAGAAATATTTTTAATTTAATGTTAATTAGTTCTGACCCGGTGATCACTAGTTACATGAAACTTTTCAAAAAACCATTAAAACGTTTTCCTACAGAGATTCTCGGGTTACTAATTGCTCCAGATAATTCAATATCCGAAATTTCAAACACATGTTTCCTCATTAGCAACATCAGATGAGGAATCAAATTAACAGCAGTTATTAATGATTAGGTACTATTGCCAAAAGTATTAAAAGTTTATTTTCTTGTATATATGTATAAAAATTTACAAAATTGCATATGCCAAATTTGAAAAGGTGAAAATTTACATGGGTATTTTATTGTTTATAGATTATTAGACAAAATAATAACTAAAACCAAAACCGTCCAGTTCACCTGATGAAGTTTGGACTATGCAATTTCGGACACCCTGTATGAGAGGTTAATAAAATTAAGATTAGGAGTATTATTTTGTACTTAAGGAAGCAACAAAATGTGAAATTAGCTATAAATCGTAGAAAAAATACAAATAGAAATAGTAGTTAAAAGATCCCACATACTTCAGCTGCCATATTGGAATACTTCATTTTCAATTTTTTCTTTCAGAACGCACACACTTTTGTTGTTTTCAGTAACACCAGAAAACTGTGTTTATTAAAATTGTTTCCTTTAATCCCGCGGTAAACTCTTTACGCCGCCATATTGAAACCGCCATTTTTAATTTCTACATTTCAACGTTAGATTTAAAATGTACACGCTCAAAAACCCTTATACACGATTTTTTAAAGGATTCTCACGGAAAATAGAATTATTGCCACGTTTTCGAATTCCCATTTTCAATTTTTTCTTTCAGAACGCACACACTTTTGTTGTTTTCAGTAACACCAGAAAACTGTGTTTATTAAAATTGTTTCCTTTAATCCCGCGGTAAACTCTTTACGCCGCCATATTGAAACCGCCATTTTTAATTTCTACATTTCAACGTTAGATTTAAAATGTACACGCTCAAAAACCCTTATACACGATTTTTTAAAGGATTCTCACGGAAAATAGAATTATTGCCACGTTTTCGAATTCCTGACCCACTGTGCGACGTATCGTTTCCGAGTTATAAGTGAAAACCAAAAAGGGGAACCTTTTCACCACCTCCGCCCCCCCCCCCCCACCTGAAGCAGCGGGGTTAGGAGCGGGGACTCCTAACCTCCCAACTACCCCCAACACATTCCTGTAGAGAAAAATTCTCGCCCCCTCCATGTCCTCTACAACCCCCTTTTGGGCATTTATTGACTGTACTATTTAACGCTGGCTTGCGTGCAATTACAACAAATTCAAGCAGCAGCAGCAAAACTTAAAAAAACTGACAGCATTTGTGTTTTCTTCGTTGATTTATTTGATGCAAGGCATACTCATAAAATGTTGATGAATCGCGGTTTCCAATCAAAATTCAAATTAAATTATTTCTCTTATTTTGATAGTTTTAAATAGTCGTAGATAAAATTATATAATTCAAGCCCAATGTATTATTGTCGCTCTCGAGTCTCACTGAAATATGCCTAATGCATTATTTTACTTCCACATCCGGTGGAAGTATAGTAATGACAACAATTTTTTAAAAAATGTTTATTGTTCAAATATACTTAGAATGTCATGAAACGTCGAGATGTTAAGTTTGAGTGAAAAAACAAATTCTGTCGGTTTGTCTGTCTGTCGGTCTGTAACTTTTTTTTTGTGCGCACGTTTACTCTGGAACAGTTTGACATATTGACTTGAAATTTGGTACACATATGTACTTTAACGAGATCTAGAACTAGATTATATTTTCATCTTGTTCCGTCGAAGGGTTGGGGAAGTAAATGGGGGTAAATAGGTAAATCAAGCAGGTAAAAGGCCATAAAATTGGTATTTAGTATATACAAGAGAAGCTGAGGTCTCAAAAAAAATTTTGGCATTACCCACCCCCATTATCACCCCCATTATTAAAGGGGATGAAAAAAAATGTGATTTAGTGTGTGTACTAGAACCAGAAACCTCAAAATATTTTTTTTACTTCATCCACCCCCCACTACCACCCCACTACCGATGTGGGGTATCGTTTTATAGGTTTTTGGGGGTAGAGGATTTCAAATATTATATTATTAAAGTTCCATAAACAATTATTTCCACATATAAAATTTTTTCGTTGTGAGTGACTTGGATAGAAAATCTGGATGTGGAAGTAGTGATTCCTTGGGCAGCGGTTTTTTGTAATAGAATGTAAATAAGAACATATTAAGAACATATTTTTTGTTTGTGTTTTAATAAAAAGAAAAACTTACTACATGCAATAACACCAAAGTGTCTGTGGGATGCTCCTTTTTGGGTTTTGTGAATAAATGTTCAAATCCAGGAATTACTAATTGCGAAGAAGTTACAACTGTAAGTGCAATAGCATAGAACAGAACGAAAGTAACTATCATGTTAAGCAACGATTTTCTATTACTGATATCGTTAATGTAAAATAGTGCTATTTATATGGCAGTAAAAATTTCAACCGTAAGTAGACTTCTAGCAAATAAAAAACATATATTCGAATATAGTACTGATAAATATGATAAGAAGTCTTGCATACCTCAATTGCACTGTTAAAGCCGCGAAATACTTTTATACCAGTTCGTAGTTTGAATACAGAGTAATGAATTATACGCCTCGTTACATATAATGGTGTTAAAATAATTGTAAAATTTAGATAACGGTAATTATCTTCTGAATACAATAGTTTATTCTGTTTTATTTTATTCAAATTTGCCATTTTAAGGTGGGTATGAACTGCGGGACAAGTTCATAGTTTTGACACCATTGCGTTGATGTTAATATGACGGATAACGTTCCCAAGACCTCTTTACATTTATTCATTTGTAATAGAACGAGAGCGCATAGCACAAAATAATGTTAGTCCAGGAGCCCGTGACATCGAAAGTACCGTCATCGTGGATTTGAAAAATTCTAGTGAAAATTGACTGTAGAAAACCATACAAACAAAATGAGCCCGGTATGACGAGGGTTTTCTGCCGGAAGTATTTTTAATTAAAGTAATCATTAAAGAACGATAATGTTTTACCGTTTTCGAGGAAATTGTTTTCAGTTAGAGCATTTTTTATTAAATTTAATGCTCTTTCAGAAAAATCTGGAATGACAACCTCTACTCTGCTGAAAATGTCTGTCGTACCTATTTGAAGGAGGTGATAGGCAACAAAATTTTACCGTTATGGCGTGGAAACATTTTTTTAAAAATTCTGTTCGTTTTTGTGTACTTCTTCAGAATATCATGGTATGACAGCCCAAAAACTGCCGGAACTACCGGTTGTACTGAGTGGACTGTCTGAGAGTAGATTTAAAAAAATATATATAACACTCCAATGATCTTCATATCAATATTTTCCAAATTATTCAATGAATAGAAGAACTTTTTTTAAGTAAATTTTATGAAACAAGCGACTAATTTTTTTCTTATATTTGAAGCTTTATAAATTCAAACAAGTGCAAATAAAAATAGGCTAATTTTTAGAGCTAGATATAATTTTTTGGATTTTGAAATAATCCATTCAAATCTTACTAAAAGAATTATCATATATTTTTTCTCTAGTTGCGAATTATAAGTAAAATACATATCAAAAACCAATCATTCTAGAATTATTATATCAATGACAAAAGTAAAATACAATAATAAGAAAAATCAATGCTTTAGCTAACAAGAGGAGAAATAAAGGTTATATAATTAATAATTGTTCATTTTTGAGAAATAGTACTTATTAATAATCATCAAAGTTAATATCATCACAATCATAATGTCTATCGTCCTCCGATTCTTCACTTTTATCTTCGTTTTCATTATTACTAATAATTTCTTCGACTTTTAGTGGAGCTGCTTGGCCAACGTACCATAATGGTCCAAGTCTATTTCTTCATTAAGTTGCCATCCACACTCTGTCGGGTCATATAAAATACAGGTTGGTTCAGTCGCATTTTGCCACATTGCATTTACAAAAATAGTCCGTAGAATTTTTTGCGATAAAGTTTTCCAGCATGGAGGAATATAAACTACTGGAACTAAAGTTTATCATGCCTTTATAAAAAAATAAATAAAAATAAAACAGATGTATTCAATTCACTACTTTTTTTTATTCCGAGAGTCAAAACTATCCAATAAACCGGTATGACAGGTATTTCTGGCAGTTTTTGGGCAGTCATACCATGATATTCTCAGATTGGCCACTTTCTGGAAAACCGGGAAAAGTCCAGGGAATTCAATAGGTCAGGGAAATGTCAGGAATGTTGGTAAAAGTCAGGGATTTTTGTGAAAATCCCATCAATGCCGATGCCGTTTGTTCTTTTTGATAATAAGTACCTCTTCTATTCATATACTTTTAAAATATGGGTAAAAAGACTGATTTTCATTCAAAACTGCTGAAGTCAATGGGATAAATCATATAACTAATCACGTTCACTTAAAGAGCAGTTGTAAAAAAAATTGTAAAGAAAATAACATACGACAAAATGGAATGACAATAGTCAGGGAAAAAAACGAAAAATCGCCTGGCAAACTGGGAAAAGTCAGGGAAATTTGTTGTGGAGAAAAAGTGGCCACCCTGTAGTCTGAGAGAGCGCACAAAAACCAACAAAATTTTTAAAAAAATGTTGCCGCGCCATAACGGTAAAACTTTGTTACCTATCACCTCATTCATTTTCGGCAGAGTAGGAGTTGTCATACCAGGTTTTTCTGAATAGAAAAGTTCTAGTAATTTTCACGCACTAACACAAATGAGTCTTTTTCAGTGTCTCTGTCACTTTCCCAAAAACGCACTTTTTCACAGTTTTGGATCCAAAAATAGTCCTTAAACAATGTCCCGTAAGTCAATTCTCCGTGTCACCACTAATTCCCGAGAAGAACACTATAAAAACCTTCTCGAACAGTCCAGAAATCTTCTGTTATAATTCCGCTTCTGACACCAATTGTGACGTGCTTACACCCTTTTTGTAAACACCCTGTATCGTGGGTTCGGAAATTATAACACCAGGGTAACACTAGACACTAATTTATTAACTTACTAATTACAATCAATAATTACTAATTACTTTACTTGTATTACACTGTGTACCATGATACAAAGAATAGAAGGTATGATATTGCGCATGTGGGCGGAGCCAAATCGACAGTTGCTTCGTCACGCGGTGATAATTTTCTACCCGCTTCCTTCGTAAAAGTGAGTTTGCCGATGTCTGTGGAAGTTGTTTTTTGGATTATTTTACTTATTTTAGTATTCTTGCAATAACCTTAGTTATAAAAATGCGTTGTGCATTGGTATCATGTAAAAGTGACAATATGTTTAAAACGTATTTATGCGGAGATAAAGCTCATTCATAAAGAACGATGGTTACTAAGAACGCTAAGAATCCCTATTTATTCAAAATTCCACTGAGTTCAGGCAAATCCATGATACGAATTCTTTGTATCATGAGGAAAATCCTATGTAATTTAAAATCCCGCGATCACCGCGTGACGTCTTGCGCCAACCGGACCGAATTTGGAGAACTGAAGATCATACCTTGTATTCTTTGTATCATGACTGTGTACTACTTGATCACTTTACTCTCTTCTGATCTTACTACACTTGCTATCTAAACTGAACTTGTCTTCTCTGGTTTTACTCCATGCCTTTTATACCTAAAGATGACAGATCTCGATGTTTCTGTGATGACGTCATCATTCTCCATATACATCCAACAGGTTCTCTACTACTTCTAGAGCTTCTAGTAGGTTCTTTCTCTAGTAGGTACAAATCTACATTCAGACATCCGAGCTTGAATCAATGTTGTCTACTTTTTAGGGGTTGCAACATATTACATTATTAATCCTACATCAATAAACAAAAAATATAATTAATTCCCAGTTTGTACTTTCTGTAATTGGTCTGTAACATTTTTTCGATAAAGCAATACTTTTTGAGATACTTGACGAAAGCCGTATAGAAATACCTTTTTTCTAAGCTAAAATCGCAATTTTGAAGTCGTTATAACTTGAAAACTATCAATTTATGTGAAAAATTGCATAGAACCTTTTCTTCTTAAAATACGATTTTTTTTCACCTCCAATAAATATATATATATATATATATATATATATATATATATATATATATATATATATATTTTTTTTTTTTAAGTGCCACCCCCCGAGAAGGAGTGGCATCCACCCCCTATAAATTAGCAAGCCCTCGCACAATATAGAAACTTTTCTGTGAAGCATTTACTATTATGCTGCTAAAAATGAACGAAATCCGTTCAATATGACATCCCGAAGTTTTGCATAATGTTTACCTCTACGTACTGTACCATATGGCGTATAACTTTTCTAATCTGAGCCGGAGTGCCAAATAAAATTCAAGTGCTGTCAGGTCCGGAGACCTAGGGGAAAATTTCTGCACTTAACTTCTTAGACCTATCCACCTACCTGGAAAATTGTCTTCTAGAAAACCCCTTGCAACGTTCTGAGCCGGGGCACCATCAAATTGATAATACAAGTTTCCTCTAACATCTTGCAGCAGATTATTGAGAAAAGATTGAATTTTATTTTGCAACAAATTTAAATACACTTCCCCATTCAATCTCGGAATGGAGAAAGGCCCAGTAATCTGGTCATTCCATAAACCACACCAAACGTTAACTTTTGACAGATATTGCCTTTTAATACCTACTGATAAACCAGTGGGGATTTTCGTCAGCCCAAAAATCGCAATTCTGGAAGGATACTATCCCATTGGTGATAAATGTTGCCTCGTCAGTTAATATGAGGTTTTCCAGAAAATGTATATTGTGGGCCCAAAAAACAAAAATCCAATCTTCTGTCTGTCACCATCTTCTAGGGTATGTAAAAATTTTGACTTGAATGCCCTTTTTCTATGTTTTTTCAAGCAACACCAAACCATGTTGTTACTAATATTTAGATTTAATGCTACTTGCCTTATGCTATATCTTGAAATTTCTCTATGATATTGTAAAATGTGTTCTTCGTTTTCAATTTGCCGTGGGTCCAAAATTAGCACTCCCTAGGTGCTTGTCGAGTGTTCAAAAAATTATTTATTATATCCATATGTTGTTACATGTTGTAAAAAAAAATGAAATGTGTACAAGACGAGACTTATTTCTAGCCAATGTAGCTATCACATCGGTCTAGTCAAAATGTTCACTTACTTCTTTTTCAGTTGATATTTTCGCCAAATCTAACAATCTGGCTTACCCCATGGTATGGTGCTTCTTAAATAATTGGGCTAACGAGCTACAGAGCTATCTACACTTTTTTAGAATATTATTAGAGATATCATCAATACCACTGGAGTTTGAGGATTCAAGTTTATTAATTAGGGAAACGAAATCTTGTTTAAATACAGGAGGTAAATAATGTTTTTGCTGAAAATGGCACATCTGACAAGGAAATTCTAGTCATTGTTGTTGAGGAAGGTAGTAAAATGGAAGTTAAAACCATTAGCCACCTATTCATCTTATACTTTTGTGTCTGTACTTTTTTGATATTAATTACTACAAAGCTCTGTTGTGCAATGAGTAAATTTTCGACGTCTGCTAGATACATTTGGGAATATGGTAAGTTGGTGATCTTATTGCAGACACAATGGGGCACACCGATTTATATCTATAACTGCACCAAATCTCAAGCGTCCAACTCTTGGAAGTTGATACAACTTTGTCCCTATTTCCCACTCCCCGGGAAAAAATTTGGCGTGTTTTGACTCTTTGCCTCCACTTTCACGAGTACATCAAATCGTCACTGTCTGATTCTACTGTCGCAAGATACATGGTACAAGTGTTTTGTTCTTGGTAATCATGTAGTGACGTTAAATAAAATCGTGATAAAGAATGAGTGAAAGGAAGTACTACTATTAAGTACTATTTGTATGAATTAAAGATTTCTAGTGTTATTGTCTCTTATCTTATTATTTGTGTATGATCATTTGATAAATGTGAATTGATCAGTAATCCTTTGTGACTAGAGTAGGTTAGACCACGGCAGTTATTACTACTGATAGTAGTAATTAATTATAGGAGAATCAGTCGAAAATACGTCAGTAGAAATTAGGATATAGTCAAGCATATGACCTTCCTGATATGTTAATAACGAGATAGTTGTCGTGTTTCTAAGGTGTTCAAAAAACATTCAATTTGAAACATTATTGATATTTTTTTTGAAAAATAATATGAATGATTTGAAAATATTAGTGTACGACGCCATCGATGAAAATACCCAAGCTATTTAGTTGTATTTAACTCACGCAATTTATTTCTATTATACAATTAATTGGTCAAGTGGTAAGCCTTCAATTAAAAACATACCTTCAACATTAGTTCATTTATGTTCTCAAGTAAACTTAAAAAAAATAAAAGACAACTTATAAAGCCCATACATTTCTTTGACAAAATGCAAAAGACTGTTCAAATTCATTGATTATTTTGTAAAAATTAAGCTTAAAAGGGAATAATATTTATTTTGTGAGAAGTCAATGGATTTGTTCTTAAAAATGTTTAAATTAAAGTTAACTCCATGATTATCATATATCCATCTCTTGTTAGTTGTTAGTTAATAAAGAGAAAAGAAATCTGGAAATCATTAAGAAACTGTTGGTATTTACGATTTTTTTACGAAGTTTGAAGCAGATGACCTGCAACAAGATTGCTTTTTTTGTAAAAGCAGCAAAATTCTGATTTAACTGCTTATAGTAATTCTGATTTCCAATTTTATTTTCTTGATAACTAACAGCTGTTTTCCCAAGAACTTATTGTTTATACTCATAACTGTCAAGCACTATTTTAACGATGGGATTCCTCATAAAATACTAATATAATAATAGCTAAGACGTAGTACATTCCTTACACTTAAAAAAGTACCCAAGTTTTACTATCTTTGGTATTTATTTTTTATCGTAGAAAGCTCCTTAGCTAGCTGATTTCAGGAAAAAGGAATTCTAACGATGACGTAAATGTTTTAAAACTATTTTAATTGCATAGAAAATACAAATTAAATTCGTTTGAAAATAACCACGTTATTGGAAAGCAAGCTTTACATATTTATATTTTCTTGATTTTTCACATTTTATTTGTTTTAGTTTTTGAATATCTTTATTACTTCCACATCCAGTGGAAGTATAGTAACGACAAAAAAATTTTTTAAAATTTTTATTGTTCAAATAGGGTTAGAATGTCACGAAACGTCGAGATTTTAAGTTTGAGCAAAAAAAATTTCTGTCTGTCGGTCTGTCTGTCTGTCGGTCTGTCTGTAACTTTTTTTGTGCGCACGTTTACTCTGGAACCGTTTGAGATATTGAAATTTGGTACACATATGTACTTTAACGAGATCTAGAACTAGATTATATTTTCATCTTGTTCCGTCGAAGGGTTGGGGGGTAAATTGAGGTAAATTTGGGGAAAATAGGTAAATCAAGCAGGTAAGAGTCCATAAAATTGGTATTTAGTATATACAAGAGAAGCTAAGGTCTCAAAAAAAATTTTGGCATTAGCCACCCCCATTACCACCCCCACCCTATTATTAAAGGGGATGAAAAAAAATTGTGATTTAGGGTGTGTACAAGAACCAGAAACCTCAAAATGTTTTTTTACTTCATCCACCCCCACTACCAACCCCTATCACCACTCCCACCCCGCTACCGATGTGGGGTATCGTTTTATGGGTTTTTGGGGTAGAGGATTTCAAATATTATATTATTAAAGTTCCATAAACAATTATTTCCACAAACGAAATTTTTTCGTTGTGAGTGACTTAGATAAAAAATCTGGATGTGGAAGTAGTGATTCCTTGGGCAGCGGTTTTTTTAAAGTTAATAATTTTTATTATCGATTATTTCACTCATTAACGCTATAGTCAATGAGAGCCCGTTTTTCACAACATTGCACCAATCAAACGTCATTATTAGTAGTAATTCAAGCTAGATCGGCTTTTGACAGTACCAACATGCAAAATTTATCGCTCTAATTTTTTATATCGCTGCAGCGGCAAATACTGCGATAATTTTTTGACGTTTTGTTTCGTGAAATATTTTCGGCAATAGGGCAACTCACGCTTTTAAATTTTATCTATAAATATCTTCTCTAGCTTATTACTAATTGTTAACGTAAATTGTAAATTGTAATATTGTATTATGTACTAGCAAACATAAACACACCACATATATAGTAAACAATCGTCAGTTCCAAAGAGAAGCCTGTCTGAAATATATAGGCTATAACCCTTGCCTACTTTTCAATCAGGTAACAATAATATACAAAGATTGTACTTAATATACCTAGCTCATAATACAGGAACAAGTCAAGCACAGCTTTCAATAGCTCAATATCGTAGTTACAAAGTTAAGCAAATCATTTATTATAAATGTCAAGTAAACACATTCGCTCTGGAAACCATCTAAAAATGTACCTAGGTACCTACTTACATACGGTAATCTATCAAAAAGTAACTAGTTGAATCAAAGCTGTGCAATATTTTAATTTGTTGTATTTAAAATTCACTCTGCCTAACGAAGCAAACCTCAACATAATTTGTAAACTTGTTAAAAATAAGGATTAAATACGTAAATATGAATCAATGAACAATTATTATGGAATATAACTCTAGTAGTGGTAGCGCTAGATGGCGCTCTCTATGTCAATCTCGGAACCATGAGTGTATAGTAATAAATAGGCGGGACATTGGGAATAAAGTAGTGCTCGCAGATTAAAGATGTAGTGCTCTCTCTATCGTTCCTCGTCATATTGCACCTCAGAAACGCCTGAAAGGTGTTAAGCCAGTCTATATATTATAATATCTAAGGTTTCAACTCGTTTTATTTACTAGTTGCCATAGAAACGCCACTAGATTATTTTAAAATATAGGGAATCTCCATTGTTTCTACTGCGTTTGTTTCAGATTTGCTGTTTTGACAATATGAGTCGGTTTGGAAATATTTCTGTATATCAAATGAATGAGGAAAATGAAAATAAAGGTCAGTAAACTTTAAAAAGTGACAAGAAAACGTCTGAAGGCAATTAATGAGAAAACATAATATTGAAGATGTACTTAATGAATCATTTATTCGTGAAATATTCTCATCAAATACCACTCGTGCTTTAAATTTTATCTAAAAATTTTTTCTCAAGCTAAGTTGCCCCTAGTTAATATAACTCGTGCAAATTGGCAGTTTATTATCAAAGATTAAATCCCTCCCGCTAAACCGGTCGGGATTTAATCAGATAATAAACTGCCGATTTGCACTCTTTATATTACCAGGCAACACGCTTTCGAAAAAATTTTCGATAAAATTTTAAGCACTAGTGATATTACATACGATAAATTTCCTTTAGCAATTGAATCAGTCTTGGTTCAACTTAGAAATTGTTAGTGAAATTTTAGGTATCGAAATATACCAAACTTTCTAATAGTCTAGGAGATAGCTACATATATGGAGCCTGGGATATAACCTGTTGGCTGGCATTGCTGTTATGTTTTAGCAAATATTTTTCGGAATATTTTATGTTATGTGGCCAAAAATGTGAAAATATACATGATGCTTCATTTGAAATTTTAAAGTTGGGACCATTTCCATATCTTAAGCTAAATAAATAAGAAGCTATTAAGGCCGAAGTAAATACAAAAAAAATTAACCACCTCCAAAAAATAAAAGTAGTGCGAGAAAGAATTTCACTGTTTTACAAATACATGTCAAGTTATTAGTACAGCATAGCAAAAAACTGGATATTACTTCCTAATATTAATTTGAAATTCAACAAACAACGCTACCAAACGCATGTTTGATGTTACAGATTTTTGCTTTTGAGACAAACTGTCAAAGTGGTCAATCAGTTTAAAATAGTGATGAAAAGAAATACCACTCGTCAATAATCATAATCAATAATCTCACTTCACACCATTCTCTATACTTTTATGAAATAAAATAACTTGAAATAAAACATGGAATTACATAAGTTATAATTTATTTAAACTATTAACTAATTTCTTATAAACACGAAGTATACTAAAATCAATACAGGTGATATTAGTTTAAAATTAGTTCTACCACAGGTTGCTGCTGATACTGCAAAGTAATAAAAAAAAATGAATTAGTATATGGTACGTAATAGTATTTTTTCTACTCCCTTATGTAAATTTGCTGTTTTCTGTACAGTCTGTAGGATGGATAAGTAGGCAATTCTAGTTAACTGAACGGATATATTTCATATCAGTTCTAGGATGGATATGAATTGAAACCGACCAATCACAGTTCGTGTATTAAGTACATAGACAACTATTCGTTTTAAAATAAAATTAGTGCGTAAGCTTTCAAAGTAACTGTCAGTGTGTATTTGTGTAATATATTAATGTTCAATAAATTTAGTAGCTTTTTTAAGCTAGTCGTAGAAAAAGTATACTGTACAACTCGAGTGGATTATCCATATCGCATTCAAAAGATTTGAAGTACGCCGCCTACGGCGTCGTGCTCAAACTTCTTTATCGTGCGATATGGATATCATATCCACTCTTGTTGCACAAACTACTATTACACTGACATTTAAAATACTGCTTTGTCAGTGATTGAGTTTTTAATTTTAACATTACTTTTTTTTGTATTCAGTAAATACAAAAATCTAAGTCCAAAATATGCATAATCTAACTTCCATCACTTACCGATGAGAAGTACTGTAATCGTAAAAAATTCTCTCCGAGATTTTTTAGAATTTTCACGTTTTAGATTATATACAGTATGTGTTATTTAATAACGTTATTTTGGAACATGTTGGCTGATTTTAAAATTTCTCTTTTTTGAGATATAGTGCTCGATGAGCTTTATGTGATTGTTTTGAAAATTGTTTAATTTTGATATTTTCAAGGGCTTCTAAGCTCCTCCAAATGGGGCGAAATTTCGAGAACGACTATTAGGTAATTTTTTATCGGCAGATTGGATAGCTTATTTGTTTCGCAGTTGTCTCAAATACTCCTATACACATTTTTACCTCGATACCTCATGTAGGGTGTTTGTTATTCAATAGCCAAATTTAGAATTGCTCACTTTTCGAGTGGCCCTGTATAAAAGTCGGTTAGGTATACTAAAAAGGTAAAGTAGTTATTCGAGGAACATCAGACACTAAACGAGGAAGAAAAAAGTTGTTCTTTGAATAAATAGTGCTTCTATACATTATTAGGTTGCTGTACCTTAATGTGCCTTAATGAAAATTTTTCAAACAAATGGATTTGATAGCCTAGCTTTTCTTTTTTCTTCCTTATTTAGTATCTGATGTTGATGTAACTAAATAAGGAAGAAAAAAGAAAAGCTATTTCGTCCAATCCATTTGTTTGAAAAATTTTCATTAAGGCATCTACATTAGGGTGCATCGATTTTCTTTTTCTTTTACCTAATCCAAAATGGCGGGCGCCCAAAAGTTGTGTGATAGAGTTGTAAATAATACGTTAAAATTTCAAATTAAAATATTAACCCTTAGGGGTAGCGGGTTGGGGTCAAAGGTAAAAATTTTTGATATTCTATATATTCAAAATGGCGGGTGTGAAAAAGTTGTGCTTTACAGTTATATATAAGAGGTAAAAACTTAAGACAAAAATATTAAGATTTAAGGGTAGCGGGTTAGGGTTAAAAGTCAACTTGATATTTTCTTTGTTCTGCATCGGATCCATTTCTATTCCCTACAAGCTCAAAGGTCCCATTTTTTTTTAAGGGAAATTATAGTGTGAAACAATAAACTTTATTTTTACTTTAATTTCTTTATTGGAAGTTTGATAACAAAGGTACTTATGTGGAAATAAACTTGATTTTATTAAAGAATAAGAAGTAAAAATAAAAATACTATAAACATTATGGTATTATTTATAATTTGATTAAGGTCCTCTTCGGATAAATCAACTGTTAATGGTGGCTCATTATATTCACATTCTTGCCAATCAATCATCTCATACTAATTTGTAGCATTTAGTTTCAACGAAGCAAGTGTAAACTTTCTTAAGTCGGTATTGTTGCCTTTTCTAGCTTTTAATATTCTGCGAACGGCCAACTCCCTAATACACCGGTTTTCATCGCCCAGCATTCCCAGTAGTATGTTCTCAGGGTGTGCAAAATATCCATTTCGTATTACGACGGGATCAACTATCTACTCCTTTCAACTCTTCTGATAAATATCTGGATAATTGTATGGTCTTCCAAACATTTGAAGCACCTTGCAGACATGATGGATGTGCTTCTATTTTGAACCACATTGGCGCATACACTTTGACATCATACGTTGCTGATATAACCAAATCTGCAGAGTAACATATAAGCGAAGTATTCTATTTGCTGTCGTCAGCCATCGCGAGTGGACTATTTTGCCAGGTTCTTGTTTTGAAAGATTAATAGAAACATATCCCGTTATTACTGCTTGGCATATTTCACAAAAATATAACTGATATGTGTTAAGATCTTTCACCTTAACTATAGGAATTTCGGATTTAATAATCTTAAATGCAGCTACTGGCATCTGCTCGCATTTGACTAACGACTTTCCTATTATACCTGAAAATCCTGAAGTACAGTTCCGTCAATATGTACGATCAAGTGCCTTTTAGTGGAAGTTCATTTGCATGCAGTTGGCAAATGAACCACTGAAGTGGTCTCATAAAATGTTTTTCAAGTAGAGCTATAACACCACCATCTTGGAGTACAGAAGAAGCAATCAGTGCTTTAGGACCAGTATTTGTAGCCGTTCCATCACATCCGACTTTAAGGTGTTAGTTGGAATTCGAGAGTTTTCAAAATAACTGATAATGGCGTTAATGATGTTTACAGCTGAACCTGTAGAAGGTGTGACATGTCCCAAATATGATGATCTGGGCTCTCCAATTAAAACTATATGTTCTTCGGTTGTTATCTTTCGACAGTTATCTATTAATTTCATGGCCTTGTCTTTACGCCCATCGAAATAAAGTCCACGTAATGATATTGGCGTACCACATGATGATAATTCACCTCTATTCTTGCTTATAGCTCTTCTAATTTTGTTTTTATCAATTACATGCGTTGTGTAAGATTCATTAATTAAACCAAAATCTTGGAGTACTGAAGAAGCAATCAGTGCTCCAGCTCTATGGAAAATACCGCACCTTTCCGCTAAAACTGACAGTGTTCACTGTTCACCGAGCTTTCATGTATGCAGAACACAGCGCATGCTGTATTATGGGCATGCGTACATTAGATAACAAATACGTAGGTAGTGTAGAAGAACGCACTACCGGGCGTCAAAATGACGCGACACCAATTTATTTCTCAGGGGGCGCCAGTCGCGTATTACCCCGTTCTTCTACCTCCCAGGCGGGTTCGAGATAAGATGACTTCGGTAGCCGAAAAGCGGGACCAAGGCTGCACTACCACAGATCGGAAACTACGCTCTCTCTGGACCCGAATTCCCTCGTTAGGGGTTTAGGCACCTCTTAATTTCCTGAATTTTTGCATAAAAAAATCCCAACCGAAGAATTTCTCTGCGGAGGGATTAGTTTTGGTACGCGAAAATCGCGTTTTGGTCCATTAATAACGGAATATATTTCTCAAAAAACGCATAAAAAAATCCCTATCGAACCTCCGTACAACAACCAGAAGGTCGAACGTTAATGCGAATTAACTCGACACATCCGGTTTTCTATACGAAAGTTCCAGGGATTATAGACCGTCAACAGGCCTCAAGATCAATTAAGAAACATTAGTTCAAAGAATCCGTTTATTTAACAGAATTGGTTATACAAAATTCTCAAGAAAGAATCGTGCCTTCCCCAATCAAGGTAGTGACTTTCAGACCATACAAGCGAGAGCGCTCGCGCTAACGATCGATTAGGTAGAAAAGATTCATACGTACCTTCTCAGAATCAAAATGCGAGCTTTTAGAATCATTTCAGACTCTGGGTAAATGAATAATTAAGGCTGACTGAAATTAACTTAAAAAAGTTTTACTAAATGAATTTAGTTTCGCTAGAGACTACCTAGCTTTAAAGTTCTTGTATCGTGGAAATTCACGTACTCAAACACATTCAGAGGACTTATTACTGCATAAGTTGAGTGGCGTTCGATCAGTCCACGACTTACTAACCCTTATCACAGTCGATTAATAATATCGATTTGGCAGCGTCTCACCTTCGAGCGACTATTAGGCAAAATTGAATTTTTGGATTTTTATGCACAAGGCGTTTTCCTCTATAACTTTGTCATTTGAAAAGCCCCGTTATTGGCTTTTCTACCATCACTTTGTCTGGACCACTCAACGCGCTCGACCAAATTGCGAGCCGCTGGGTCAATCCAAACTCTTTCTATGCGAGAAACCGGCCTTGTACATGTGCATTGATTTTTATCAATTTTTGCTTATCGGCACTACGCCGGCTTTGACAAAATCTTCTATTTTGCCTTTTGGATGCAGTGCATCGTTAAAATTTTATGCTCATACTTTAGAATTGGGCTTTCAATGATCGTACCTCAAAGGTCAATGTCTTTGGTTGAGGAATAAAAAATAAAAAATAATTTAAAGTATATTTTCGTGGTACTTTTTAAACTGACTTTGTGGTACTTTTGAAAAATCCATTTAAAGACCAATTTTAGCGTACTTTTGAAAAATCGATTTTCGAGCCAAATTTCAAGGTACTTTTGAAAAACTAATCTGCGGGTGAAATTTTGGCGTACTTTTGAAAAATCGATTTTCAAGCCAAATTTCAAGGTACTTTTGAAAAGTTAATCCGCGGGTGAAATTTTGGCGTACTTTTGAAAAATTGATTTTCAAGCCAAATTTCAAGGTACTTTTGAAAAGTTAATCTGCGGGTGAAATTTTGGCGTACTTTTGAAAAATTGATTTTCAAGCCAAATTTCAACGCAGTTTTGAAAAATTAGTCTGCAAGTGAAACTTTGGCGTACTTTCGATAAATCGATTCCTGGGCCAAATTTTGACGCCCTTCCAAAAATATTATTTTTCAAAGTCCAATTTATGATACCTTTGAAAAAGTATACTATTCATAAATCTTTGTCATTATATACTTCTACTCTGATATTCTGAACCAAAAACATTTTTCCTAAGTGAAAATTCGGTGTTTCTTCGAATTTTCGCCTGGTCATTTCCAACGCCTTATAGAACCCAAAACGGTCCTTGTGGACTGATCTGCGCCTCTGCAGACTCCCAAAAATGTCTTTAAATGAAATTTTTGCCTAAGTCGAATTTTGATTATGTCTTCAACTTAGGACGATTTTGGAGAGTTCTACAACACTCCCCTCCTTTGGTTGAATCTTTTCTACTCATCGATCGCCTTTAATTTCCATATTCACTTGTATGTCTGTATGCCTTCATTTGACGGTCTGACCTATGGTACAGATGTTTTAAAAATAACGGCCTTAATTGGGGCAGACGGCTGATTCGCCTATCTAACTTAAAAATAGTTACATTTTTTAAACAATACGACAAGTTGATACAACATTTTTATCAACTTAATTACACCCGCGTCGAGGTGCGAAGCGTAGCACAATTTTGATTAGCGTCCACTCTCACTAGTTCGTTGCACTCGCTTTTTCGCCCTGGTCTCGCTCTTGCTTAACTTCGGCCCTTTCTAGAAGAGTCTGTCTATATCTCCATGCCGCAGCTTGGACGGTCCTCGCCTTTGAGTTCCAGACTTCACCATGCCGCGCCCTTGCGACAGGCTGGGTCATCTTTCCATTTCTGCACATGGAAAATGCAGTTCTGCAACTAGATTGACTTTTTAGCAAGTCGTCGACTGGGACGCGTCGACTAACAAACACAATGTGTTGTTTTTAATGAAATATTTTTCTAACATGAATTTTGTTAACTTATAATGGTTAGAAATTGGTTCTTCGTAAGGTAGATTGAATCGGCTTACGATACTCGTGCGGTCATCACTACTTGTGAAAAAAAGTATAAAAAAAATCGAAGCGTCTTCTTGAGCGAAGAACGGCTTCTGAAACTCGTCTCGTAGTTTCTACTTCGTAAGGTAGATTAAATCGGCTTACGATACTCGTGCGGTCATCACGACTTGTGAAAAAAGTATAAAAAAAAAAAAATCGAAGCGTCTTCTTGAGCGAAGAACGGCTTCTGAAACTCGTAGTTTCCATTTCGTAAGGTAGATTAAATCGGCTTACGATACTCGTGCGGTCATCACGACTTGTGAAAAAAGTATAAAAAAAAAAAATTGAAGCGTCTTCTTGAGCGAAGAACGGCTTCTGAAACTCGTAGTTTCCATTTGGGGTATACGTTAATTTTGTTGACTTAAAATGATTAAAATTGAAGTTGTCTTCTTGCATAAGAAAAACAGCTTCCGAAACTCGTACTGATTCGTACTTATGCCTACGTCCATTACTCGAACTTGGCGGCTCTCGCTCTTGAGAAGCTAGGCTTACCGGATCGCGCTCTTGCGTCGGGTTCGCCGTCTTTCCATGTCTGCTCATGGAGTAGACTTTAAATTTTCGATTCGACCGCATATAGGTCAAAATCGCTACTTAGAATTTTGAGAAAAAATATAAAAAAAAAGCGAAAACGGCTATTAGCCGTGGTCGACCTCAGAAATATCTAGAGGTGACTCTTCTATATCTGGCTCATCTCGAGCATCTTCGGGATCTCGACTTATTACATCCGGCTCATCTTGAGCACTTGCGGGAACATTGATTTGAACTAGTGTGGTATCGCTACGTCGCTCTGACCTGGGCGCGATCTCATTGTCTGATGAGGAAGCGTCGTCACTAAGATGAATTTCATCCGGACTATCTTCTGATTCTTCAGACAATTCCAATTCAACATCGGGGTCTCCCTTAGGTGCCGGCCTGATGGCATCGACATGTAATCTCGTCGAAGTTACCCCCTTGTGAATGAGGTAAACTTCATTGGACAATCTCTTTAAAACCTTGTGTGGCCCACTCCACGACGGTGTGAAGGTATGATCCTTCCTGATCCTTTTAGTCATTACCATATCTCCCACTTTATATACGACCGGCGTTACCGCCACTTTGGGCGCGTAACGCCATTGGTAATTTGTTTGATTTTTACGAATCTCTTTGACTCTTTCAAGGCGGGGAACGTCCGCTTGATTACGACGTTCTTGTCTATAAGCGAACATATTCCAATCACCAATCTGCGGTAATTCATAGCCGAGCACTACGAAACTGGGCGTATGCCCCGTAGCGGCGTTTTTTCTTGTTCTCAAGATATATGCCATCTGACTAACATGTCGATCCCACTCGTCGTTGGGTGAACCATATAATAAGGTTTTTAAGATCTTCTTGGCTTCTTGCACCCTCCTTTCTATTGGATTGGCCTGTTGGTGGTAAGCTGCTGTGAAGAATCTTTCAATATTGTTACGTGTACAGAACGTATCGTAAAAGCCGGAATTGAAGTGGCCTCCCTGGTCGGAAATGATGACCCTCGGAACGCCATATCTCGCCACTAGTTCCTCTTCGATAAATTGTGCTATTGTTTTTCCACTGACTTGGGTGAACGCCTTGGCTTCGACCCACTTACTAAATACATCCTCTACCATTAATATATATCGGTTATCTGCATCTTTGGTTCGCTGAAGCGGTCCGATTACATCGACGCTTAGAACTTCGAACGGATGCGATGGAGCATGGCTTCTGAGAGGAGCCTTCGGTTGTGATTGTCTGCTTTTTACGGAATTACAAATAATGCACTCATTTAAATATTTGTTAACTAGTCTCGACAAATTATTAAAATAATAGCGGCCCGAGATGATTCTAACAGTTTCATCGCGGCCGGGGTGACCTACTTCCGGTCGGTCGTGAAAATGAGATATTACTCTCATGACCATACGTTTTGGTACGTATAATTTTTCTATAACATTTTCGCCTCTCGTCCAAAGTGTGCCGCCTATCACTTGTCTTGTATTGACGAATTTCACCTCTGCCTCGGTTTTATCTGCTTGTCGCACTAGAGTATTCCATCGTTCGATTTGGTCTTGGATATCTCTGGAGTGCGTTTGCGCTTCTCTGACCTGATCGTTTAATTCCAATGTGGTAATCACTGATATTCGTTCCTTGTACGAGAATTTTGGTGGGTACATTCTCTCCTCTTCGTCGTCTGCTTCGACGTTTGGGCCTTGAGGATTTCTGCTCAAATAGTCTGCCAATATATTTTCCTTGCCGGGACAATGTTCTATTGTGAAGCTGTATTCCTGAAGTAATAATGACCAACGTGTAAATTTCGTTTTCTCGTCCTTATGCTTATTTAACCATAGTAAAGCTCGATTGTCGGTTTTGACTATAAATGGACGGTCTGCCAAATATATTTTGTATTTCCTTATATAATTAACGACGCTCAAACATTCCAATTCATTGATATGGTATTTTCTCTCCGTCGGAGATAACGTATTACTAGCATAAGAGACGATGTGCTTCTGGTCATTATCCCCCAATTGATATAATACTGCAGATAATCCTATTAAGGATGCGTCCGTCTGCAGTATGAACATTTTATTGAAATCTGGCCGGTGCAGTCCTAGAGGTTTATTCAATACTTCTTTTAGTAAAATAAAAGCTTCTTGGGCTTCCGGATTCCACTTGAAGCGCCAGTCTTTCGAGAGTAGTCGGGTCAAGGGCTTTGTAATTATTGCAACATTAGGGATATATTCACGTACCCAATTACATAAACCAAGGAAACTCTGAAGCTGGCGCCTCGTCGTAGGGGCCGGATAATTTTGTATCTGTAATATGTGTTTTTCTAATGGTTGAGTGGTGTTGGCATTTATTTGATGCCCGAGATAGGTTATGCTTGACGTGGCTACCACACATTTTTCCGGTGACACCTTTAAATTATGCAAACGCAGGCGTTCAAAGACGGCTCTCAGATGGTTTACATGCTGTTCTATATTTTCGCTGTAGATGATAATATCATCGAGATATACTTTGCAGAAATGATGCAAGTAGCCGGTCAATACGTCTCTTGCCATAAATTTTTGGAATGTACATGGAGCGGTCTTCAATCCGAAAGGCATCACGTTAAATCGGTAAGATGCTCCATCTAATGTTGTAAACGTAGAATAGTTTTTTGACGACTCCTCAAGAGGGATTTGCCAATATCCGCTCTTGAGGTCTAACACCGTAAATAAGTTGGCGTTTCCTAGATCCTTTATACTCTCGTATATCTTTGGTAAGACGGATGCTTCGTCTTCCGTTACTTCATTTAAGTGACGATAATCAATGCAGAAGCGAGGCTTCTTGCCGGGCCTTTCAATTATAATAGGAGGCGAACTGTACTGAGCGGTACTCGGTTCTATGACCCCGGCTTTCAGCATCTCTTCAATTTGATCGTACATAACTTTTTTCTTAGAAGGAGACATGGGGTAGGGTTTGATATTGAACGGGCGGTCGTCTTTAACTTTTATTTTATGTTTCGTTGTCACCGTGGTAGCTTGGGTAGGCACCGCGGTGAACAATTCAGCGAATTCCTCGAATAGAGGTTTTAAATTATCGTTTCCGATGATCAGTTCTTCGGGAAGCCGGCATTGCTTCCTTGCTTGATGTGCCGCTTGATTCCAGAAGACGGTTATTCGCTCTTCGGTGCCGACGTAGACACATTTACGTTGATAATCGAATACGACATTGTGAGCATATAAAAACGGGGCTCCCAGAATGAGCTCTTCATTTAAATTTTGAATGACCTGAAACGTGGTCTGAAAGGGTACATCTAGTACATTAACGTTTATGGTCGTAGTCCCGAGGGATTCTACTAAACCATCGCCACAAGCCATAACAAAAGTTTGGGGAGCTGTAAGTTGATCAATGTCGTTCAAAAATTTCGGTTGGATAATATTCCTTGTCGAACCTGTATCCAATAAAGCGTTAACCGCTCGATTATTAATTATAATCTTAATGCGAGGCAGAGGGAAAGCGTCGTTGGTTTGATTGATAGATTCTAATGTAGTGAATCGGTGGGGAGATAGGTTGACTTCTTGATCCTTAAACAGGTAATTAAGGTCAGGAAGGTCATCGAAGTTTTTTAATTTAAACTTCTTGCTTCGGAGCTTCCTCGAGGGTCGCTTCGAGCCTGCTGGGGCCTGGTAGGCGGGGCTGGTACAGTTCGGCCTGGGCCATCGCCTCTGACCCCCGCTTGGTTTCCCGTATTCATATTACGATAGGGATTGTTTGGGCATTCCGCATGAAAATGCCACTGCTCTGTTGGGCAATATCTGCAAGGGCGATACGGGACTCGGGAGTTCCTTACGTCTCCAGTACCCCTTCTCGGTATATCCCCTCTAGGCAGCGAGGAAATATTATTTGCAAAATGCACCCTTGGTGCTGGCGGATTATCTCTTCTTTGAGATCCATTGAATGGTGTCCTAGATGCACCAAAGGAACTGGAGGACGGCTTCGCTAATGCGGAGGGTTCCGTTCTCCAGTTACTGCTCGATTGCTGATTCCCTTGAGCTGAAGCGGTAGAGGTGGACGCTTCTCGGTCTTTGCTTTTCTTTGCATTTTGCAGAATCTCGAATTCTTTATTCTCATCCATGATTTTGGCCATTTGTTCGGTCATCGTCACTAGTGTATTTGTATCTAGTATGACGGCACTCTTTAGGAGCATTTTCATATCAGGTCTCAACTGATTGAAGATGGTAGCCGCCTTCATCGCCTCCGGCTTAAACGGATCGATCCTGTTGAAGAGGCATACCTTCCTGGAAATAAATACTGACGTATTTTCCTCGGCATCTTGTTTCTTGCCATATAAATTAGCTACTGCTTCGGTGAGTACTTCACCTGAATCGTAACGGCTTCTGAACCGCTCGAGGAATAGAGGATACGTGGTAATTAGGGTTCGGTATTGTTCGAACCATTTCCTAGCATCGTCTTTGAGCTGTTCTGATATTTTATACAGACGGTCGTTATCCTGCGTAATTCGTACTCGGACGAAAAATTCCTCCATATGATGAATGAAGGTTTCAGGGTCTTCGTGTTCGAAGCCATGAAATTCCGCATTTGGATGCTTCGACCGATACTTATGCTCGTGTGTGGCTTCGCTTAGAGCTTTGGCAAGACCTGCTGCCATTTGGGCGAACACTTGTTCTGAGGAGGGCTGTATGACTCCTTCAGTGGTACTCGGGCCAACCCCCGAACTACCCAGTACATCCTCCGCGCACGGCCTCTCTAACCCTCTAGAGACGTTGTCCATCACAGATGTCGGCTCGTCGTAAAACTGGAAAGGCGTTGATTCATCCATATCCTTTCCAGAAAGCCCTGCTGACTAACAACGCCCCACGTTGGGCGCCATGTAGAAGAACGCACTACCGGGCGTCAAAATGACGCGACACCAATTTATTTCTCAGGGGGCGCCAGTCGCGTATTACCCCGTTCTTCTACCTCCCAGGCGGGTTCGAGATAAGATGACTTCGGTAGCCGAAAAGCGGGACCAAGGCTGCACTACCACAGATCGGAAACTACGCTCTCTCTGGACCCGAATTCCCTCGTTAGGGGTTTAGGCACCTCTTAATTTCCTGAATTTTTGCATAAAAAAATCCCAACCGAAGAATTTCTCTGCGGAGGGATTAGTTTTGGTACGCGAAAATCGCGTTTTGGTCCATTAATAACGGAATATATTTCTCAAAAAACGCATAAAAAAATCCCTATCGAACCTCCGTACAACAACCAGAAGGTCGAACGTTAATGCGAATTAACTCGACACATCCGGTTTTCTATACGAAAGTTCCAGGGATTATAGACCGTCAACAGGCCTCAAGATCAATTAAGAAACATTAGTTCAAAGAATCCGTTTATTTAACAGAATTGGTTATACAAAATTCTCAAGAAAGAATCGTGCCTTCCCCAATCAAGGTAGTGACTTTCAGACCATACAAGCGAGAGCGCTCGCGCTAACGATCGATTAGGTAGAAAAGATTCATACGTACCTTCTCAGAATCAAAATGCGAGCTTTTAGAATCATTTCAGACTCTGGGTAAATGAATAATTAAGGCTGACTGAAATTAACTTAAAAAAGTTTTACTAAATGAATTTAGTTTCGCTAGAGACTACCTAGCTTTAAAGTTCTTGTATCGTGGAAATTCACGTACTCAAACACATTCAGAGGACTTATTACTGCATAAGTTGAGTGGCGTTCGATCAGTCCACGACTTACTAACCCTTATCACAGTCGATTAATAATATCGATTTGGCAGCGTCTCACCTTCGAGCGACTATTAGGCAAAATTGAATTTTTGGATTTTTATGCACAAGGCGTTTTCCTCTATAACTTTGTCATTTGAAAAGCCCCGTTATTGGCTTTTCTACCATCACTTTGTCTGGACCACTCAACGCGCTCGACCAAATTGCGAGCCGCTGGGTCAATCCAAACTCTTTCTATGCGAGAAACCGGCCTTGTACATGTGCATTGATTTTTATCAATTTTTGCTTATCGGCACTACGCCGGCTTTGACAAAATCTTCTATTTTGCCTTTTGGATGCAGTGCATCGTTAAAATTTTATGCTCATACTTTAGAATTGGGCTTTCAATGATCGTACCTCAAAGGTCAATGTCTTTGGTTGAGGAATAAAAAATAAAAAATAATTTAAAGTATATTTTCGTGGTACTTTTTAAACTGACTTTGTGGTACTTTTGAAAAATCCATTTAAAGACCAATTTTAGCGTACTTTTGAAAAATCGATTTTCGAGCCAAATTTCAAGGTACTTTTGAAAAACTAATCTGCGGGTGAAATTTTGGCGTACTTTTGAAAAATCGATTTTCAAGCCAAATTTCAAGGTACTTTTGAAAAGTTAATCCGCGGGTGAAATTTTGGCGTACTTTTGAAAAATTGATTTTCAAGCCAAATTTCAAGGTACTTTTGAAAAGTTAATCTGCGGGTGAAATTTTGGCGTACTTTTGAAAAATTGATTTTCAAGCCAAATTTCAACGCAGTTTTGAAAAATTAGTCTGCAAGTGAAACTTTGGCGTACTTTCGATAAATCGATTCCTGGGCCAAATTTTGACGCCCTTCCAAAAATATTATTTTTCAAAGTCCAATTTATGATACCTTTGAAAAAGTATACTATTCATAAATCTTTGTCATTATATACTTCTACTCTGATATTCTGAACCAAAAACATTTTTCCTAAGTGAAAATTCGGTGTTTCTTCGAATTTTCGCCTGGTCATTTCCAACGCCTTATAGAACCCAAAACGGTCCTTGTGGACTGATCTGCGCCTCTGCAGACTCCCAAAAATGTCTTTAAATGAAATTTTTGCCTAAGTCGAATTTTGATTATGTCTTCAACTTAGGACGATTTTGGAGAGTTCTACAACAGTAGTAATAAGTAATTTAAATTTAATATCGTAATTAAACATAGTTTAAAAATATTACTAATTGATAAGTATCGATAATATTTGTAAGCGTACATACTATCTTTTTGGTCTTTGATGCTAACCCGCTACCCTCGAGTCTTAATATTTTGGTTTAAAATTTTTACCAGCCAATTTCAACACCAAACTTTTCCGCGCCCGCTGTTTTAGATATGCACAAAATAAAAAAAATGGACTTTTAACCCTTACCCGCTACCCCTAAACCTAAATATTTTTCACTAAAATTTCTTCCTGTTGCTTATAACCCTAAAACACAACTTTTGCGCACCCGCCATTTTGAATATATAAAATATCAAAAATGTTTACCTTTGACCCCAACCCGCTACCCTTAAGGGGTAATATTTTCATTTGAAATTTTAACGTATTATTTACAACCCTATCTCGGGCGCCCGCCATTTTGGATTAGGTAAAAAAAAAAGAAAATCGATGCACCCTAATCTACATACAGCAATCTGATAATGTATCTGATAATGTAAAAATATTTCTGCAGAAGGCGTTATTGAAACTTGTATAATAGAGCTTGAAGACCTGAATATGTATGTTGTTGCCGTGTACAGACCACCCTCTGCTAATATTCAGTTATTTCTTTACTCATTTCAGGAGCTACTTGAATCCCTAAATTCTGATAAAAAAGTGGTGATAGCAGGCGATTTTAATCTAAACTTTCTATCTAATGAAAATAACATCATATTGTTCAAAGATATGTTGGACTGTTATGGGTTTCAGTTTTTAATATATGAACCCACTCGTATTCCATATAATTCCAGCACATGCATCGACAACATATTACTAAATGATAAATGTATAAATTATAATGCAGGTATTGTCGATTTGAACTTATCCGATCATATAGCACAAACATTAACAGTTGAAATAAATAAAGAGAAGCCTTTCAAAAAAATTATATATAAACGAAGCTTTAATTCTGAAAATACTGCTAACTTTCTTAGGATGTTTACTAATGAAAACTGGCAAGATGTTTACAATTCAACATGTGTAAACAATGCATTTGATCACTTTTTCAATATATTCTTCTATTACTTTGACTTAAGCTTTCCTTTAAAGAAATATTATATTGATGACAATGATGATATTAACCGTGACCACTGGATAAACGATGAGATAATAGAACTTAAGCGCCAATTATCCATCTATAGCGATCTTTCAAAAAAATATCCCCAATTCACTGAATTAAAAAACAAAATTCAACAAATATATAATAATAAACTTAAAATAGCAAAACGATCATACTATGATACACAGATTTGTCAAGCCGAAAATAAACAAAAACAGATGTGGAAAATTATATCAAATTTACAAAATAAAACACACTCCGATTATAATATAGAAGTAATTGAAAATGACACAGTGTTAACTAATACAGTTCTGGCCAACAGATTTAATCAATATTTCACTACTGTGCCGATTCCAAGCACCAATAACGATTTCGAATTTTTAGAATCAAACGTGCCAATGATAAACAACTCTCTGTTTCTAACGCCATTGGTAAGCTCTGATATGATTGAGATTATAGGCAAACTAAAATGCTCCAACTCTAGCGGCTTTGATAACATATCGAACAATATCTTGAAAAAGTGTAAGCATCTCATTTGTGATCCTCTGTCATTTATAGTTAATTTAATGTTTGAACAAGGAACTTTTCCCGACAAACTTAAATTAGCAATTGTAAATCCATTACATAAAAAGGGCGATACAAGTATAATATCTAACTATAGACCTATTAGTCTCCTTTCAAGCTTTTCCAAAGTTCTAGAAATTGCAATAAATGATCAGCTAACAATATATCTTTATACGTACAAAATTATTTCGCCAAATCAACATGGATATATGAAAGATGGCGCCTGAAGTAGTGTCTTCTTTAAACACAGAGCTGTTAAAGTTAAAAAAAGAAGTGTTAATAGACATAATTTTGAGTGGAAACATATCTAGTGATATACCTAAAAATGTGAATATTACCGTAATTCAGAAATATTTAAACGAAAGGCAATGTATTCGTTGTAAAAATAAGGAATGTGATGTCTACTGTGACGCGCAGGATGTTATCAACAACGTCGACCCGAACGAGAAAATCGTACTGGAACATAAGCTTGACCTCTCTAATAACCAAAATAACTACCTAAATAGGCTTTTATTTCATTTGGAGAAGAGGGTAAGTGAACAGGAAGAACTTATATCATTATTAAAAAATAATAACAAAGAACCTCATAGAGATATAGTAAATAATCCAAGTCACAAACCAAAATTCTCGACCGAGAAGGTTCCTAATTTAATTTCAAGCAGAAACAAAAATCCTGTTGAAAAACTGCAGGAGAAACCTGAAAGCTACTCTACAGCGGCATCTAGCAATCTAGGAAATAACTTGACTCAACACAAATCCGACAGAAATAATACAGGTACCATTCCAAAAAGTGCCCCACAAAAACAAATTATAACAAGTTAACAAGTAAAGATAGCTGTAAATGAAGCAAAAAGATCAACATTTTTTGTTACTGGTTCGAATAAATTAAGTCAGAAAATAAAAACTGTACCTAAACAAGGCTACCTAAGCGTATATCGCCTACATCCCGACACCACAGCAGATGACTTGGACGCCTGTTTGAAGGAAACGGCACCAGAAATTCCTTTTCGCTGTACTCTAGTAAAAAGCAGCTTATATCAATCTAGCTTTAAAGTTTCTTTCCCCGAAGAATTTGTAGATCATGTGTACAACCCTAAAATTTGGCCTGATGGTGCCGCCGTACGTACATTTACGTTCCCAAATCAAAATTTTCACAGGAGAAGCCTGCCACATCACCGATATCGTTAACAAGCAAATCGACGAGTGACAAATTTTCAATATTTCACCAAAACATTCAGTCTATTAGAAATAAACGAAATGAAATTGAGTGTTATTTACTGAATCTGTATAATTCTTTTAAAACCAGTTATAATGTTTTATGTTTTAGCGAGCACTGGCTCTCAATTAACGAGATTGAATTTTTTCAAATTCAAGGATATGTTTTAGCATCTTCATTCAGCAGAACACAAAGGACACATGGAGGTACCATGATTCTTATAAAAAATAATATTGATTTTCAGCCCCTTGAGAAAGTGGTAAAACTTTCTCAAGAAATGATATGTGAACTTTCTGCCATAAAGATTGTCCAAAACGACATTATTATAATTACATTGTATAGGTCACCTGATGGTGACTTTAATCTATTCTTAAATATATTGCATGAGGTTTTTGAACTAATTAGAGTTTTAAATAAAAAAGTAGTAATTACTGGCGACTTTAACATACATTTTAATTCGGACACTTTAAGAAATTTAAAATTTTCAGACTTTATCAACTCTTTTGATTTTACTTGTCTAGTTAATGAACCAACACGAAAAAGCAACTGTTTAGATAATTTTTTTCTAAACTTTCATTCCTTTCATAACACGTCCTATGCAGTTGACACAAACCTATCAGATCATAAAGCCATTGTTTTAGAGCTGGATATAATTAATGAACCACCAAAATTGAATAAAATAAGGTACAGGCCTGTAACTCAGGTAGGTCTTAACATTTTGTATAATAATTTAAATACTGTAGATTGGAATTTCGTTAATGACAAAAAACTGAATATTGATGAAAAATTTCAAATTTTTCTAAATATTCTTGTCGAACAACAAATTGATGTTGCTTTCCCAATTAAAGTAAGTAGTAGGAAGTAGTTCCTGAAAAAACAAAGATAGAATGGTATAATGACGAGCTTCGAGGTATGCGCGAACATCTAAATTTTCTTTACTATTTAAAAAAACAATATCCAAATCTAACAGGCATATGTGATAGAGTGAATCAATATAGACAGTTTTATAGGAGGAAAATTGAATATTACAAAAAAAATGCCAACGAGTCTTTCATTTCTCGTAGTACAAACATGGCAAAAGCATCTTGGGATATAGTCAATTCTAAACGTGTAAATAAAAAGTGTACCATTAATGACTGTAATTTAAATGCAAATGACTTTAATAATTTTTTTATAAATATCGCTTTCGAGACTACAAAAAACATATCAAGTACTGTTGATCCTATCAGCCTAGTCACAAGTATGGCAAATAAAAATGATTTTATTTTTTCAGAGATTTCTTTTATTGAAATGCGCGATCTTTTAAAAAACATCAAAAATAATCCCAGTAAAGACATATATGACGTAAATATTAACATTATAAAATATGTACAGGATGTTATTATTATTCCTCTTACAAAGTTGGTAAATTTATGTATAAATAGTGGAACTTTTCCGCAGTGTCTAAAAATTTCAAAAGTAATTCCACTTTTTAAGAAAGGCGATGTAAATGACATGAACAATTATCGACCCATTTCAATCATACCTACGCTGGGAAAAATAATAGAGAAAGTCCTGTTTCGACAACTCGTTACTTTTTTTGAATCAAATAATATTCTGTCAAATTGTCAATTTGGTTTTCGCTCTGGAAAATCTACGACTGATGCACTTAACAAAATGGTGGAAAGCATAATAGTGGCATTTGAAAATAAAAACTTTGCTGGAAGTATCTTCTGCGATTTGTCGAAAGCATTCGACTGTGTGCAGCACGATATCCTGGTTAATAAACTTAAAAAATATGGGCTAAACACTTCTGCCGTAAATTTCATAAAATCATCAGGCAGAGATCAAATAACTATATATAATGGAATATCATCGTCATCAGGAAAAGTAAAATTCGGAGTTCCTCAAGGTTCCGTACTTGGGCCCCTATTATTTATAATATATGTCAACGATCTACCTAATCATATAAATGACACTTCACTCGTATTGTTCGCTGATGACACCACCATGATTAATATAAATAGCAATCCAAACAATTTATTGCAGGATATGCAGCTCTCACAGTTGAAAGCTTCTGACTGGTTCAGATCAAATAAATTATATCTTAATAATTCAAAGACACAAACTATGTTTTTTTCAACCCGGTGCTTAGATCATTTCGACAATCCCGAAAATGTAAAATCTTTAGGAGTAATCATGGATCCCCATCTACGTTGGGATCAACACGTTGATTACCTATGTGTTAAACTTTCTAAAGTTGTATATCTTATAAGAAATTTAATGACAGAATTGCCTGAAAATGTTGTAAAAACAGTTTATTTCTCTTTATTTCAAAGTGTATTCTCTTATGCTATTCTTACCTGGGGACACTCCTCTCATTTATACAGAATATTTTCACTGCAAAGACGTGTTATGAGGATAATAACACGATTGACATTTAGGCAAGATGTAAAGCAGAAATTTATAGGGATGAATATTCTAACAGTTCCTAGTTATTATATTCTTACCGCGCTTATGTATGTTAAACAAAATCTAGACAAATATGTTTCGCACAGTGATATACACGAACATGATACCAGACACAGAGATCAAGTTTGTTTAAACTACACCAGATTGGTTAAAAGCCAGAATGCAATAAATTATTATGGTCCGAAATTTTTTAATAAGTTACCGCCAGACATCAAGCAGTTACCGGAAAAAAAATTTAATTTTAGAATAAAAGAGATTCTGCTGAATGGAGCATACTACTCATTTGACGAGTTTTTGTCTGATGTTTTATATTAAATTACTTTTCAGTGTTTTTACTATTGTTTGTCTTTATATAATGCATATCATGTGATGTAATTTACAATATCTGTATTGACTTGTGTAAACCCACTGGGTATTGACATCAATAAATTATTTGTATTTGTATTTGTATTTGTAAAACAGAAACACCGATTCAGCTGTAACCAACTTTGTTTTTGAAATCTTTAAAGCAATTGATAGCAAATTACCTGCCTTGGGACTCTTTATAGATTTCAGTAAAGCTTTCGATAATGTCAACCATGAACTATTGCTCGCAAAATTATTTAGATATGGTATTAGAGGTGTAACTTTAAATTTGATTAAAACATATCTTCAGGGACGTACACAAAAAGTTCAATTGTCAAATGGAAAAATTAGCTCTGCATGCGACATATTAGCTGGTGTACCTCAGGGCTCAATCCTGGGCCCCACATTTTTTGTAATTTTCGCAAATGATCTGAATTTCTATCTAAGAAATATATCTACAACAACTATACAATATGCTGATGATACTAACATCTTGATAACAGCTGAAAGTGTAGACATTCTTATGGCAGTTTCATGTAGAGTGTATGATATGATTACAACGTGGGCTCAGAAAAACTATTTACTTATAAACCAACAAAAAACTCAGTGTGTACTGTTTAAATCACAAAGATCCACATTTTCTTTGAGCAATAACTTTCCTTTGCAAACTACAAATAATATTAAGATGTTAGGTATCACTTTAGACTGTCACTTGCAGTGGAGTTTACACATTCAAACTCTATGTGGAAAATTAAGTAAATCTTGTTATGCATTACGTTTTCTAAAAAATTTTTGTAGTATTCACATCCTCAAAACCCTGTACTTTTCCTCATTTCACTCGCATTTAAGAAACGGCATTATAAACAGTTGTTGGCACTTATATTTATGAAGTCTGTTCCTTTGTTTTTAAAAACAGATCCATATTTTCACAAAATGCTGTCTTACATGATCATAACACACGCCATAAATTGGATCTTCAACCTGACACCCATGCTACCTCCTTATACCAAAAAAGTATTCAATATAATGGCTGCAAATTATTTAATTACTTACCGCAAGAAATAAGAGAATCGACAAACCACTATATTTTCAAAAAAAAAACTTAAAAAATATCTGTTAGAAAAAAACTGCTATACATTGAATGAATTTTTTTCTACTTAGTATGTCATTTGTAATGTTTATTTTAATATGTTATTATGTTATTTGTATTACCTATTGTAGTATGTAATTTGTACTGTCTATTTTATATCAACCTGTTTCTATTTCATACTTTCTTTTGATTGACGTACTTCTTCAAATATGTATGTATATTGTTTTTATAATGTATGTGTATATCTGTTGAAAATAAATATATCTATCTATCTATCTATCTATAGAAGCACTATTTATTCAAAAAATAACTTTTCTTTTTTCTTCCTCATTTAGTATCGAATGACTACTACTTTACCTTTTTAGTAAACCTAACCGACTTTTATACAGGGCCAGTCGAGAAAAAGTGAGAAATTTTAAATTTGGCTATCGAATAACAAACACCTTATAATATGAGCTATCGATCTAAAATTTTGTATAGAGGTATTTGAGACAATTTCGAATCGAATACGCTGTCTAATTTTCCGATAAAAAAATTGCCTAATAGTCGATCTCGAAATTTCGAGCCATTTAGAGGAGCTTAGTAGGCCTTGAAAATATGAAAATTACAAATTTTTCAAAAGAGTCAAATAAAGCTTATCAAGCACTATGTCTCAAAGAAAAAATTAAATCGGCCAACGCGTTTCAAAATAATGAGATGTTGCGGTATTAAATAGCACACACTCTAGATCTTTAAATCCGCCAGTCAATCAGTCATCTGTCTGTTGGTGCTATATCTAAAAAACTATTTGACGGAGAGAAATAATATTTGATAAGTAGTTGACGCTGTTGTCAAGAAAGAATATTTTACTCAAAAATATACAGGGTGAAAAAAATTATCAAAAAAATTATGACAAAGGATAATAATATTTAACATGTAGTTAACGCAATTGCCAAAAAATAAACACGCTATACTTTTTGTGAAAGATATACAAGGTGGTCACCCTAAAAACTAATTAACTTTGAATTGAAGGAGGTAATTGAATTGAATTTAAAAAATGTCGTGGTATTTTTTACCTGATCCACAGATACTGTTGTCTTCTGGTATAAATGGATTAGCTATAGAGACAAATTTTTCAAATGGACAAAATTCTTCACATGTAGGAAGTTTCAACAACCTCGGTTCATTAGTGCTATAGTTTTGATAGAATAGCTAAAAAAAATAAATAACGATACACGAGATTTTCTAAAACTAGCACTGGGGAAAAACGTTATTAGGTAGCAGTTAAAACAAAACGTATCATTAGATTTTTTAGAACTGCATGAGAAACGATCACAACATTACCTTGATTCCATAAGTACCATTAATGTTATGTAGCTCAATTAAAATGTAACTGCCATATGTAGCAATCTCTTCTTCATTCCATAAATTGAATACCTTTAACACGGACGCTATATTATTTTCATGGGCACTGTATATGTACATTTTTCTTTTCGTAAAATTGCCATCAATTCTATTTTGAGTATCAATAATGATTTTTTTGAGTAAATATCCTATAAGTTATACATTAGGTATAAAGATTAGTGAAATAGAGATTTTAAATATGTACCAGCTGACATTTTTTTCAAATTATCAGTTGAAAACATCACGGCGTAGTAGTCCGTTGTAATATTTCTTATTGGATAGGGATACACTGATTTTGTCCATTCCGGTAATGTAAGATTCAGTTCTTCCTGAAATATTATCTTCAAGTAAATAATTATAGTCAACAGTTAAAGAATATAATAGAATAACTTAAAATACCAAAAATATGTAATCATTTTTAAGTAGCAAACACCTTTGAAGGAAGTAGAAAATAGTTTCGGACATCTGGAGATGTAAAGAATGTTTATGACAAGGTATTTAAAAGTGTAAAATTAAATGAAAATACAAAGTTAAAGGATATTAATTAGACTTTCAAATGATTTTTTATTCGTTTCTGTAGCAAAAATAAGTGAACCAAATATCCGAACCTGCGGTTCATCTCGCACTGAGCAGGATTACTATCGTAACGACGAGTCACCAGCAGAGTAAAACTAACCTGTCTCACTACAGTCTAAACCCAGCTCACATTCTCTATTACTTACCTGAATTAAGAGGCCAAAATACATATAATATACTTGGAAAATGGTAGTGATGTTTTCTCCAGTCTCTTCTGATATATATTTAAAAGTGTCGGTGTATTTCTGAGTAAGACTTTGACCATCGGCAGATTTCAAAAATTCGGCTATATTTTTATTCCAGTTGGGACAACCAAAGCAAAACAATTCCTAAATAATAGTAATTTTGTAATTTTAAATATTTCAATAGGTAGTGAGTCCATAATATGTTGCACAAATTCACTTTCAGCTAGAATAATTATGTAAATCTCGAGGTAGGACAATTTTTGTTCCTAATTACAGATATTTGAAATTAAACTCTTAGTTACAGGTGGTAGTCTAAATTCGAGTTATGACTTCATCGCTTATTTTTTTATATCAAACATACTATTTTTTCTGGTCGGTCTGTCTGTCAGTCAGTAAAATAAACAGGTGGAGACACTAATGCAGGGGAGTAAACATATACGTTTAGTGGAAAGTAGTGGTCACCCTAAAAAAATAATTAATTGAGAAACGATGGTGGAATATAATGTTCATTGTTCGAGCGAATAAAGTAACGTTGTTGTCAGCAATTTTAATTAATTTAAATAATAATTTGTCTCAATACGAAACATACTTGATATATCTTTTAGTTCAAAAAAATACAAGGTGATCCTCCAATAGTGTGTAAATCCATTTACAGGTTTTTTTTTGTATTATTTTCAATTTGGTTGTCATAACACTCGTTTCAATATTTGAAAATGGGAAACCATATATTTTTGACATTTTTATAAAGAAAAAACATCTTTTTTCGGTGCCATACTGCGGATTTATCCTGAAAGAGTGACCCCAAAAATAGGCCAAAAATCGACCAATTTCTAGCCTTCGGATTTTGTTTCAAACTAAGTGCTAAATTATTGTTAATAATGAGAACATCCTGAATACAAAATTTCAAGATGAGCACATGTTTGGTTTTTGAGATATGAGGGATTGAAGTTGTGATATGCGTGATGCTGTCAAAAGTACACAGTCCCACAAAAAAATGAATACTCGTCAGCTATGGCAGAGCAATCAAGATATTCTTAGTATTTTTCGTATGCTCATATTGAAATTTTGTATTCAGGATGTTCTCATTATTAACAATAATTTAGCAGTTAGTTTGAAACAAAATTCGAGGGCGATTTTTGGGGTAACTTAAAAAAAAAAGGTAAAAATTGGGAATTTGGGCGTAGATACCTACTAATAAAAGGTTCCTATAATATGATTATTGCTTCTTAAGTTTTTGAATCTCGGCAACTATTTCTTGGTACTTAAATTCTTAATTTATCAGACTACAACTTTCAACTTTTACCTTATCGTACTGCCTCTCAACGTAATTAAATGAGATTGGTTGCCAGTTGAGATCCTGCAACCACACGAGGTCTTCGGTTGGTGGAAACAGCCCTGCTAACATGACCTGCAAAGATGCTTTGGTTCTATTGAAATCACTGCTTCTAGGTTCGATTAGGTGAATATTATAAGTTTCGTCCAGGAAATCATTGTACCTCTGTCGCAAATCGACACCAACTTTGTATGAGTTCACTTTTCCTATCTAGAAAAATTAAATATAAAAAATTGTAGATTGTTCAACAAGTAAAATGGTAGTTTTCTAGCGAGCATAAAAGTAAATTTGTACAAGCTTGAAAACTCACTTTCTTACGCATCGAATATGCTAGTTGTTTAGGTACCTATAGCGGAGCGGATCTGCTTTTGAAATGGAACCAATTAAAAAAAAATTTTTTGTGACAATTAGGTTACACGATAACTTTGTTCTTATTGACTTGACGAAAAAAAGTTGAATTAAAAATTGAAGATCTCGTCAAATATCAGGGTCCGAAGACTCTATCCCTTTTCGTAAACGTGGAAAATGTTTTTAGAATTTTGTTCAATCAGAAAATACGGACTGAATGGAGAGTAAAAAATTAACTTACCGAATACACCTCGAACATTGATAAATACTCAAAATTTTGTCGTAGAGAATGCTTCAAGCGTGTTGCTTAAAGGTAATAGCAAGCGACACATTTTCAGCAGTCTCTATGACAAAATTATCTCGGTATTATCAATGCTCTATTTGTATTATAGATGATTACATGATAAAAGAGAACGTGTGCACCCGAATTGTCAATTTTTTTTTTTAAGTTGGTATCCAAACTCCTCTTTTTCTCGCCAGATCTGCTCCATTATTAATTGAAAAGAAAAATTTAAATAATAAAGGACCCCGCACAAAAGTATAGGAAAAGGCCTTTCGGTCAAAATTCTTGAAATTTTGGGGAAAAGTTCTCCTGGTTATACTGAACAAAAATTCTAATGGGCACAATGCTCAAAATTCAATAGTTTGGCCGCCAGTGGCCTTTGAAGTCTAAAAATAAAGTTCCTCTAGACTAACTAGATTCTTTTATTCTCTATCTTTTTAACCCCCGACCCCAAAAGAGGGGTATTATAAGTTTGACGCGTCTGTCTGTCTGTCTGTCTGTCTGTCTGTCTGTCTGTCTGTAGCTTCATATCTCTTCAACGGGTGATCCGATTTTGATGTAGTTTTTTTTATTTGAAAGAGTATTTTGTCGAGAAGATTATAGGCCATATTAGATTTTGATGTTTGGTCGCCATCTTGAATTCGCCATGTTGAACTTCTCTAGAAATTGTCCGATTGAAGTAAAATTGAAAATGTGCAGACAATTATGGTAGCCGAACATGATTTAGGCCTCATTTTGATTCGGTCATATGAAACTGGTACGATTAGATACATTAATCGGGGATTTTTAAAAATTTTCAGTTTTACTTGTTGGATTATTTTAACCCCTTTTATGGTATGTATGAATGGTAAAATCTTTTGTGCGTGTTAGTATGTGGATGTGTGCGCAGGTGTGTATGTGTGTAGCGTGCATAAGCGGTATAGGAAAGTGTTTTAAAACGTCTGCCTGCTTTTGCGCTCTCTGGCGTAAGTGTATATTAACTTATAATAGCAACTTTATTCTCAAGAAAGTTGCTATTAGAGTTTATGATTTGGGATTAACATAATGTACACATATAAATATTTAAACAAACAATATATCATAAATATGACAAACAATACTTATTCCTCTGTGTGTATGTGTGCATGCGCGCGCTCGCACTTGTGTATTATTAAGTTCGATTTTATTTTTTTCTAGCTGCTTAAACATCTTTAATAACCTATATATACAGTGAGAATATTTATATTAAAGAAAAATAGTCATTTTTAAGTGTTTACGTCTTCCAAATATACGAACCATCACACGTGGTATAAGAGAATTCGGGCAAATAAAACAAGGTATTCGATGACGATATGCCATTCTCAAAATGTTTACTTACCAAACAATATACACGGTTTGCAAAAAAAATATATATATATTAGGTTTATGGATTACAAAATAAAAAAGAGTAAACAAATCAATATTTTACTTAAGATGAAGTTTTCAAACGTCAATACGGTAAAGTAAGTCTGAATAACTGTCCCGCTTCATAAACAGTATGTCCCCGAATTGTGTTTGCGATGGGTGTAATATACCAAAAAAAATTAGTACGGCTTTCATTTTGTGCAGTCTCGGTCTGCTTGGCGTAAAATGGATTTTTACCAAATTTCAGTTAAAATGGGATCTAACTCGCGGAGTTAATCTAAGAAGAAAATAAAAGAAAATAACCCTTTGCAGGTAAACTGGTCTTTCTGTTAATTTTACGGAAAAATTCTATTTGGATAAAATATTTGGCATTGAAAGTTAGAGCCATATGCCAACTTTCATTGCATTTGAACAGAAAAAAAATACTACTTAAAGTAAATAGCTTTTTATTTTTTAACACAATTAACAATTTCAACGAATTCAACTAAAAGCCTATTCAAATAGTACCCCACCTAAATTACTACATAATGCCACTCTTCTTCTAATTTCTTCAAGAGGTATTCTTATTTTTTTTTATCTATTTATTTAACGTCGGCTTATTTCCGCTACCAGGGCCTGTCACCGACGCCAGGAGACAAGCTCACCCAACTTGGAAATTTTGCCGAACCTCTTCTCGTAAGAAGAGTAAGGATCTTTTACTTGCCTAACATTTAATAGACATTTAAGGGACGGCCTGCTTTAAGTATTCTTATTATTATTATTAATATTATTTTTTGTTCAAATGAAATGAAAGCTGATATATGGCTCTAACTTTCAATGCAAAATATTTTATCCTAATAGAATTTTTCCGTAAAATTAACAGAAAGACCAGTTTACCTACAATAATTTATTTTCTTTTATTTTCTTCTTAGATTAACTCCGCGAGTTAGATGCCATTTTAACTGAAATTTGGTAAAATTCCATTTTACGTCAAGCAGACCGAGATTGCAGAAAATGAAAACCGTACTACTTTTTTTTTTTGGTATATTACACCTATCGCAAGCACAATCCGGGGACACACTGTATACACACTGGGCAATATTTTACTTGTGAGAACTTCTATACGGAAAAGTATAAACTAGAAAATTATTAATAATATCAATAAATTAACATATTTATAATATTAATAAATAAAAGGGTTTAAAATAATTTAAAACAAAATAGAGAATAAAAGAATCTAGTTGGTCTATAAGAACTCTATATTTTTAGACTTCAAAGGCCACTGAGGGCTGAACTATGGAATTTTGAGCGTTGTGCCCATGAGAACTTTCGTTCAGTATAACCAGGAGAACTTTTTCCCAAAATTTCAAAAATTTTGACCGAAAGGCCTTTTCCTATACTTTTTTTGCGGTGTCCTTTAAAATGTGCTATAACATTAATGTCACTTTTATAATGATACTTGTGGAATGAACAAATAAATAAATTAATAAATAAGAGTTTTCTTACGTTAGTAAGTTGTCCATAACCAAACGGAGTGTAATTACTTTCATCGTAATAAGGACTACTTGAGTAGAGATTTACTTCGTCTGGATTTCGATGGCCATGTCTAAATATCTAAAAACAATTAAGAATAAAATGGGTATATAAGGAATGTTACTATATTTATCTTAAAAGCTATTTTCCTCTTAAATTTACTTCTTGTGCATGAAAAATAACAATATCGAAATTATATATTTACATTATGCATACTTAAACTAAATTATCACCTAATAATGTACCCTCACGATATCAACCTATTATATAGTTGAAGCAATCGAAATAGTGACGTACCGCCTATCTGGGCGGTGTTGTAGAGACGCAATGGTTGCAGAACGCAGAGCTGGATTTAACTATATTCTTCGCTGGTTTACTATTTCAATGTATAATAGGTATTTGTCAGCCGCAGCTTGTGAAATTTAGATTGATCATATCTTAGTATTGAGTCATGGGACCCAAACCATATTTTGTGACGTGAATATCAAGATAAAATAAAGCAGTTTTGCGAAAAAAAGTTTTAGAATGAGTAAAAAGACTCATTTAAATTTTATTATTTTTTTTCAGAAAAAGGAGGAAAGCAATATTTAATAGAATTTAAATCAATCTTTTTGCAAAAACCCATTTGTTGTGTGGTGTTCAATTCATTTTTAAAACTTTTCTTTTTACAAAATTCGATGAAATCTTTTTTTTTGCAAAACCTCTTCAATGTACAAAAAACGTATTAACTTGAAATAAAAGTAGTGACTAGTAGTTACAGTATCTACAGTTCGCTTAATATAAATTGTTACTATCCATCAAGAACCGCGAGGAGGTATGAGCATTCCTCGCCAGGAAAGGATGGGTATGGAATATTATTATAGGATAAAGAGATTATTTAAAAAGTAACAAGAAACCTTTTAAAACAAAACAAGAACAAAAAATATACTCTAAAAATAGTAACATAAACAAATATTTGTCTCAATACATAAACTAAAAATAAACTGTAACAATAAAAACAGAAAGATGAATCATTGCAAAAATTAAAAAAAAATCATACCAAGTTTCATCTAGATAATAAATGGGTCTATTTTCCCAGAGTTGTTTTATCTCTTTTAGATATGAATTTCGCCAATCTATTATTCGTCTGCTTTCCATAATCGCCATTCGTTTATTAATAGTTTGATATTTAAATTCAATTTTTTTCTTCCAATTTCCTAAAGTTCTTTTGGTATATTTTGGAGGATAAAATGCATTTCCTTTAGTTTTCTGTCTATCACGTCAAGAGTTGGAATTTCATTCTTCTGATACGCATCGTAAACTACACATTTTAAAAGTTTTGCTAAAGATGGTCCAGAGTTTTCGATTTACCGGCGTCGGATCGTTGTTTTCTTGGGAGGGCACCTTCTTTCACCAGTTTGTGTATTGTCGAACGGGGAACTTTTGTCAGAGATGTTGTTTCGCCTATTACTTCTAAATCATTCAAATTCCAAGCTATTTAAGTTAAAAAATAAAAAAAATAAAAAAAAAGGAACTAATCAATTTCCAAATCCCCCGTCATTAGCTTTTCGTTCCAAAATAGTCTCGTAAACTTTTAAGCAAATTTGTTTTCCGTCCACGTCCAAATATACTCGTTTTTTTCTTACTGAAAACACTGATGGGTTTTGATTTTCTTTATCACTGTAATCACTATCACTTTCATTTCGACGTGCTATACACGAATCAGGTGTCCGCTAATAGTACAGTAACTAGAGGTTTTAACTTCGGAATAAGGTCATATTGAACGGATTTCGTTCATTTTTAGCAGTATAATAGTAAATGCTTCACAGAAAAGTTTCTTGCTAATTTATAGGGGGTGGATGCCACCCCCTCTCGGGGTGGCACTTAAAAAATATATATATTTATTGGAGCTGAAATACAATCAAATTTTAAGAACAAAAGGTTCTATGCAATTTTTTACATAAATTGTTATATAAGTTATAACGACTTCAAAATTGCGGTTTTAGCTTAAAAAAAAGGTATTTCCAAACGGCTTTCGTAAAGTATCTCGAAAGGTATTACTTTATCGAAAAAATGTTACAGACCAATTACAGAAAGTACAAACTGGGAATTAATTATATTTTTTGTTTATTGATGTAGGATTAATAATTTCGAAGATATAGTTTATATTTGGCATTCAAGTGTTTCGAAATTACCTTTAAAGTTTAAAATGCATTTTTTTCTAAAGCAAGTGCTTTAAATGAGCAAAAAAATTTGAGCATCTAGGTAATGCTACATCTTAATGAAAAACTGTATTAGAGATAATTTTTTTAAATTACTGGCTAATTAGAGTAACAAAATGGCGATCTTTTTATATAAAAAAAATATAAATACGCATATTTTTCCGTCATAACTTCTTTATTTCTTATGCTACAGGAACGAGTAAAACATATTTTGAAAGCGCAATTAATTGTCTATAATTTCATTTCTTAGCATTCGTGACGTAGGTGTCACAATTTTTGAGATATTTAACATTTAAACTGCATTTTTCGTCTTATAAACGTTCGGACGCCATTTGTAAACTTTCATATCTCCGAAACTATTAAATCTATGTAAATAAATAAAGAAGCGAAATTCATCATCAGTTTATAAGCTTTATTTTTGGTCTCTACCCATTTTTCAATAAAACTAATATTTATTGAGATATTTGGAAAAGGAAAAAAAATTACGTTTTATCGAAAATACCTTTATAGTTTAAACTGTACTTTTTTCTAAAGCAAGTACTGTATACAAACCAAAAAAAATTGAGCATCTAGGTCATGCTATATATTAATGAGAAACAGTGTTTGAAATTCCTTTTTTTTAATTGCTGGCTAATTACAGTAACAAAATGGCGACGTTGTTATTAAAAAAATGTGTAGACGCACATTGCTTCGGGCATAACTTCTTTGTTTTTTATGCTACAGAAACAAATAAAAAAACCGTCGAAAGGTTAATTAATAACCTATTATTCTACCTATTAGCATCCTTGACGTAGGTGTCACAGTTTTTGAGATATTTAAATCTCACTCATAAATAATTTTCTTATGAACACTTGGATGCCAAATATAATCTTAAATATCTCCGAAATGATTAATCCTACATCAATAAACAAAAAATATAATTAATTCCCAGTGTGTACTTTCCGTAATTGGTCTGTAACATTATTTCGATAAAGTAATACCTTTTGAGATACTTGACGAAAGCCGTTTGGAAATACCTTTTTTTTTAAGCTAAAATCACAATGTTGAAGTCGTTATAACTTAAAAACTATCAATTTATGCGAAAAATTGCATAGAACCTTTTCTTCTTAAAATTTGATTCTACGTCGGCTCCAATAAATATATATATTTTTTAAGTGCCACCCCCTATAAATTAGCAAACCCCCGCACAATATAGAAACTTTTCTGTGAAGCATTTACTATTATACTGCCAAAAATGAACGAAATCCGTTCAATATGATATTCCAAAGTTTTGAATATTTTTTACCTCTAGGTACTGTACTATAAACGGACTTAACTAACTCGCAGGAGATAAAGATCTACAACATACGCTACGGACGCCTGCAGCGAAGCTTTCGGTACTATCTTATTAGGTATGAATATAAATAAAATAAAATAATTAAGACGTTAGATTATCTTTTTCCGTGACGTCATTGTAAACTCAATTAAGATTAAAATGTTAAAAATAAATAAATAAAAATGAAAGCTTTTTAAAAACAACGGTTTTATTTTAAAACCAAATTGCACTAAAAAGTAGAAAATATATACTTTTTTCAACTTTGTAAATAGAAAACCATTGGGTGCTCTGATTAGACAAAGTAATATTTTATGACCGATCAATGGTTTTTTATTTACAAAGCTGAAAAAAAATATATTTTCTACTTTTTAGTGCAATTTGGTTTTAAAATAAAACTATTGTTTTTATACCTAAATAGCGAACAGAAGTTGTTTCTTCATATATTAGTATGGTAAAACTATGAACTTCCATCTCTAATATTTACAATGAGGAATTTGATGTTTCTAATACCCAAGCAAGAAATATTACTTTTATTTGTGTAGTGTATTTAATTACACACTACACAGGCACCCCAAAATAAAAAAGTGGTCTTTTTCTGGTACTCCATTGGGCAACACATATGTATTTCGACGTGCTATACACGAATTCGTTTAGCTCCATTGGCCATCAGTTTTTTGTAAATCGCGAAAATAACCCAAAAAAACTCATAATTTAGGTTATTTTCACGATTTACTAAAAATTGATGGCAGGCCTGTAGCTAGGGGGGGCAGGACGGGCATTGCCCGTCCTGGAATAAGTTTCGCCCGACCTACGGTGATTGTAATGGGGGCAATTTTAACTGTCTTTTAAATATTTTGAAAGAGATTGGGTAAAAATTGTCTAAATTTTTCGGATTAAAAAGTTTTTTTGGATTAAAATTTTTTTGTATTTCTCCCTCCCCCGCTCAAAATTTTTCGGACAAAAAATTTTTTTTTTCGATTTCTCCCCTCGCTCATCAAAAAATTTTTCGGACTTTTTTTACGGGCCCGTCCTGAAAAATTGTTTGCCCGCCCTGAAAGCACTTTCTAGCTACAGGCCTGATTGATGGGTGAGAGAGCCAAACGGATACCTGATATATTCACAGACACAAAAAGAAAAGTGAAAAGTGATCTGTTTCTGGGACTCCATTGGGTAATCCCCATGTATTTCGACATGCTGAGGTTTTTTTAGGTTATTTTCTCAATTTACAAAAAAATGGTGGGTGATGGACTAAACCTGATTCGTGTTCAGCACGTCAAAATACATTTGGGTTACCCAATGGAATACCAGAAAAAGAGAAAAATACCACTTTTTTCTTTTGTGTACCTATGTTATCAATTTATTCACTTCACTAACTATTCTGCAACTACATACGTGTGACCATTAAACATTGCAAATAAAATTCCTATGCAAGTTTTAATTTTATAAAAAGCAGCTAACCAAATTTGAACATTATAAAGTCAAATCGGTGAAAAAATATTACACATTTTTTATTACCTAACTAATTTAATGGTGTGCTAAAATTACTAAATTTGCTCCACTGGATTCTATTTATTTAAATTTAATTTAAGATCAGAACAAATAAAAAATGCTAATGCTTTGCTTTTAGATAAAGTTAATCATTTACAGTATATCATTATTTATAATTTTTAACAAAATACTTCGAAGACTTACGGCTATGTTATAAATTACTTATCTTACGTATATACAAAGAGAACATCATTTTTTAATACATATATGCATTGGACAAAGCAAAATATTGAATAAAATATTATTGAAATTGATCGCTGAATAATTTAGAGTTGACAATTTGATTTTGAAATAGATGAAACAATTTACATCAACAAATAAATAACTAATTTAATATTATATTTTACTCAAATGATAAGTTATCGAAAATTTTTAATATCTAATTAAAAACTTACGCTGTGCACCAGTACCAAGGTTTCATTAATTGATTGACTTCCAACTATCACAAAAAGACATAATAATTCCTCCACAATAAATAAATTCAAAATGTTCATTTTAATCGTAGAAGACAACTAGACTAGTCAAGGAAAAATTAATGTAATTTTGAATGTATATTCTAACATATAGATTGTCTTAACACTTATCATTATAAAAATACTGTGGTGTTTAATATATTATGGTAGATATTAATTACAGCAGTGGCGTAACGATGAGGGTAGTGAAGAAGTTGTAATATAAAAATAATAATTTAGATAATAATAATTAAAAATATTCAGAATAAATAATTAATCTTTAGGTTTTGAGATCCCAGGAACAAGAAAGTGTTTTTTAAAAAATGCCTGAGCGTATGTACGTGTAACGAATCGATTTGGTGAAATTTGGCATGAGGGTAATGTTGGTACTTACCGTAGATGGGCTGAAAAGGTTTTGGTGTATATCGGGATGACGCTTAATGCTTTTTTGACAAATAGGTATTCTTATTTTTCAACAAAATATTCATTTTTTTGTACCATTCGAATGTAAAGTTATTCGAAATTCAGCGATATACCACACCTTACTCTTTTCCGTTCATTTTCCGTTAAAAAATTACGAATTTTCGGAAAAATTTGGTGAGGAGGCTCCAGCCTCTTCCAGTGGTTGCCCATTTTTTTTCTCGAAAACGTCTGGAGCGATTTTGATTAAATTTAACAAATGGATACTCCCTTAGTACCAGAATACGATTAAATGACCAGTTCTTCCTAGAATGCAGAGCGGGAGTCTGTATGGGTAGGGGTAGAAAAATTAATACAATATACATCTTGTATTAGATCGTTTATTTAAATTCAGATAAACATTTGAGCCTGTTTTGAAAAGTGGTTTAAAAATATTACTATATAGAATATTTAAAAAACGCTTCCTTTTTTTACTTTAGAACGCATATATTGTCTTAAGTAAAGAATAAATTACCTGATTACACTTAAATACATTAGAAAACTTTTTGTAAAGAATAATGTTTTTTATTTCTTGATTTTGTCCAGGAAAGGACAAAAGCATATTTAAAAAAATATAGTCATTTACGTAACAAGACCAGAACGTGATTCTTCACTGGACGATTTCCTGGAAACCGGTGAACCTAGTAAAGTCAGTTTCGGAGTTTGTTACGTACACTATTTTTCTGCAACTCCTCCATCTGGACGCAAAACAATATTTTAAACTGTTTAACTTGAAAAAAATAAAATTCAACCGATCCATCTCAAACCCCAGAGTAAGGAACTACCAGAAGCTATTTCTCTGGTAAAAGCGACTGGTAAAAATATAGTTAAATTGTTGGATATCATGTCACAGAATGTTGGGATAAAACAATAAATGAGCTGATGGAAATATCTAGAAAAAGATTATGTCAATTGAATTTGAGCGGGAAGCTTAAGTGCCGCTTCTGGCAGTTCTTTATTCTGTGGTCAAACGTTTACTTTCAAATTTCTTTTTAATTGTCGACAGATCGCTGTTGTCCAGGATAGGTACCTAACCTACCGTTATTAAGCAAAAGTGACATACTCAGATCTCGTACTAACCAATCCCTTATATCACTTTACCGAATTAGATATAGTACAGTAACTATGAATTTTAATTTTTGAAATATTGTCATATGATTTTTTTTTCTTTAAAATAATTTAATGGTAAATTTATAAAGGGTTCTACTCAAACAAACAAGCAAAATATATAAAACCCATTGGAGCTGAAAAATAATCAAATTTTGAAAAAAAAAAAAGTTCTATACAATTTTTTGGTCGAGACTATATAGAAACTGTAAATGATATCATTTACTACAAAAATCAGTTAACTAAAATTATCATTACACATGACATTATTTTCAAATTTTGCATATATTTTACCTGTAGATACTATTGCAATAAGTAACTTTTTTTTCATCTAAAAAAATTGACTTAAAACAGTTAACTTTCTAGACGGTCGCGGGGAAGTATATTTATTCTACAATGGGCTCATTTAGTGATATTTACTTATAATTTATTTTTGCATTTTCCGTAAGTATTAACCCTTTAAGGTTATAGTGAAAGAATTAGGCTGCTAGCGTTAATATTAACCCTAATATTTGATTTCGAAATCGTAACATATTTGAAACGGCTGACGGCGCGGATGATATCACACCACTCCACTAGTTCTATGAGTTATGCGGTTATATTCAGTTTAAGAGTTGAGTAGTAGGAGTTGTCACTCAACAGTTTAAGAGGTTTCGTTATACACTGTGGAAGTGTGGTGTTATTTTTCGTTATTTAACTTATTTCGTTCTGTTATTTTTATACATAAAAATATGTGTTCTCTAGAAAATGGAAATGAATGAAAATTCTCTAGAAAAAAAACAGGTACACAAAATAAAAAAGTGGTATTTTTCTCTTTTTCTGGTACTCCATTGGGTAACCGTATTTTGACGTGCTGAACACGAATTAAGTTAAGGCCGATTCCAACATTTTGCCGTGTGTAAACATTTTTATGGTTATGGAATATTTCAATAATAATAATAATAATAAAGATTACATAAGTGCTGAAATGAGAGGTGCTAGTTACAGAGGTAGGTTAACTAGATAGATATCTACTTTAATAAAGTCTACCGAATTTATCTGACTTTTAGGTCAGCCAGACAAAATTGTGGTGATAACGCTGTTGGTTATGTGCAAATGAAAGATATTTTGTAACACATAATTGTGTATATCCTCTTCAAGCTACAGATTTTATTATTGTATAATTAATTATACACTACACTTTATCCTCACAATAATATTTCGTCCCTTTATTATTAACGAATTTCTGCATGTGAATAGTTTGCTGCCACAAATTCCTAATACTTTCATCACTTGGTAATGAAATAAATATTTTATCGGGAGTAGACACTGATGTACTTTTACAGTCTGAAACTAAACAATATTTATATAACTCCTTTTCTTATTCATGTTAATAACAAAATACAGAGCACTTAAAAGATATGAACGAAATTAGCACGTCCATCGTGCGTGTCGTATGAAACTATATGGGAATAGGCGAGCGGTCGACCGCCAGGAGTGGTGTGACGTCACACTGCGTTTTCGCGCGCTTTATTTTCATTAATTATTTTGGGGGGGAAGAAATTGAAAAAAAAAATCTAACGTTTTGCACATTTACTAACTACAAGGTGTACTTTCGAAATATCAATTTTAAAAAAATGCTAAATGAGCCCATTGTTTCTTAATAGCTAAGAATTTCTTAATAGCTAAAAACAAGTATTTTTATTATTGAAGAAATAATAGTAAATGGCGTGATATTTGATTTTCTTTTTGACTAGTTTATTACTATTATTGTGCTAGTATTCAGTCATCCCTTCCACAAGCATCATTTGTAGGAATATATTCTTCAATTAACGTAATGAATTTATCTAGTGGACAAAATTCATCACACGCTGGTAATTTGAGTAACCTCGGACCGTCTCCAATGTAGTCCTGGTAATATATCTGGAAAATAGAAAAATACTATGAGAATCGCACTCATATTTTCTGTTTACATAATAGCTATTTATGAATTAAGAGCGCAAAGTGCTTCATTGTCGCTCGAGAGTAAATTGACGCGCGACGCGAAATATTAAATTATACACATGTTCTTTTTCTTCGATCGTTTGAAAATATAAAAAAAAATCGGCAGCTACTGGAAGCGGCTGGAACCTCTCCACACAGTGGATCGTTATAAGCTCTGCTTGGATATTACATCGGAAATCAGAGCACTGAGCAAACAGATAAATTACACGTGACTTTGGAGACATTTATTTCATGAACAAATATCGAACGAACTGAAGTGGACTGTAAGCAATGTGTTAAAACATAACCTTTCATGTTTGTTTATGTTGCACGTTAATCAATTGCCGGATATTATAAGGGTTATTAACAGATAATGTTTCGAAGATTTTGTTGAACATTGGATAGCGAAAAGAAATAACACAGAATTTAGCCAAAATGACTCTCTAACCTCAACAAGTCAATAACATTATGGACAATTCAAGCAGACTACGCATGCGTCAAATTAAAATCTTCCTGCTCGATCAAAAAGGCCAGAGCAAGTCGAGCTTCGTTCGAGGGCTTTATTTTGTAATATTCGAACGTTTCAGATTTAGCTCGATTTGCATTAAACGAACGATTGTGACGCGTCCCATCAATCAGACGTAATATTCGAACACAGCTATAAACAATTATTACCTTAAAAAAAAAACAACTAAAATAAGTTTTGACAATTGTTGAATGTTGATTTTTAGGTTATGAAATAAATTTAGTGACAACTAGACAATCCAAACCACGTGACTTTCACAACATGGCGCGGAGGGCGAACATTCGTTTTCATTAATTAAACGTTTGTGTTTTTCTGTTGTCTTGGCTACGTTTCCGGAATTTAATAAAAGTAAACCCGTGTTTGCCCTCCACGCCATATTGACAAAAACTTTGACATGTCATTGGATCGCTTGGGGCATCTGCACAGCTAACCTCAAAAATATATATATTTCTTAAAATTTACAATTATCATGTAGCTATTATTAAAATTTCTGCCTGTTTCCCGTATTTTCAACCAAAATCAAGTTCAATGTAATGTTTATGAAGTTTTAAATAGTTTGTCCCAATAAAATAAACCGCATTTTGCAGGTTAGAAATCAACCTATAATTAGCAATCTATTTTTATTAATTAACAATATTAAAAATATATTTGCGTGAACTTTTAAATATCCGCTTGGCCAGTATGGCTCCAACCTTAAAATGCGGATACAAACATTAAACAAAATTATTAATTTAAAAATCTTAAACTTTGAGGTTACGTTAGTTACATGAAGCACATTCCCTATATTAGGCAATCCAAACCACGTGACTTCCAATATGGCGCGGAGGGCAAACATTCGTTTTCGTTCGTTAAACGTTTAGGTTTTTCTGTTGTCTTGGCTACGTTTCCGGAATTTAATAAAAATAAACCAGTGTTCGCCTTCCACGCCATATTGAAAAAAACTTTGACAGGTCGTTGAATTGGTTAATAAATGTACCATAACATATAAATCAACATCCACAAAGGTTACCAACCCAAATATTTTTGACAGATAGCAAAATACATTTTCCCCTAACAATAATACCAATAATATTTTTTGGATGCTGTCATGTGTGCACAATAACGAATTCTTTTTAATTTTTTTCACGGAAACCAAATCGAAAGGGTGCAAGTGTGATATATCGTTGAAATCGGAATTTTTACTGCTTTTCAATGGTTCGCTTACAAATTGTAAGTAATCATAAAATAAGCAAAAACGGCACTAAACATAATACAATCTCAACCAAAAACTTTTCAAATCTTCTGGAGCACTAAAGAAACCCTCATGCAAAGTTTCATCCAAATCCGTTTAGCAGTTTCGTCGCTATCGCGTTCACATACATACACATATATACACACACACAGACATCTTTTAAGAACCACTTATTATTGTTCATGGGACCTCAAAACGTAAAGATTTGATGTTATCTCAGTTTTCGATTTTGGACCAATTTCAGTAACCTCCCACAATTTCATTGCGGGAAGGTTAAAAAATTAAGTTGGATTTTGACTGGAAACCACAAGTAACTTTACTCATACATTTTCGGTAAACGTAAACTGTACGCTGTCAAATGTTATCAAAAAGCCTACCTTGGGGATTTGTCGATCGTAATAGTATATCAAGTATTAATAGACTGGCGGTACATGACCAGTCAGGTGCAACGTTTTTAAAATGCATGCCAATCATATATATGAATGAAATTACCGTGAATATGCCAGAAACGCAAATTTTAGGCAGTCGTCGCGTGCAGAAGGCTGTGCAAATCGATTTTTTTCGTTTATTTTTTGTGTTTTTTTTTCAATTTAAAGTGGATGCCAAGAGTGCCAAACGCAAAGCCTTTAAAAAAATCCAAAATCAGAATCATCCAAAATCAAGAACACCAAAAAATGTTACGATTTAATGTGCACATCAACGTGTGTTTTGCGCGCGTAAACTGCATGCCAATGAATTTTCGCTGGATTCTTTTTCACGGCTTTTCGTTTGGCACTATTGGCATCCACTTTAAATTAAAAAAAAAACACAAAAAACATCGATTTGCACAGCCTTCTGCACGCGACGACTGCCTAAAATTTGCGTTTCTGGCATATTCACGGTAATTCATTCATATATATGATTGGCATGCATTTTAAAAACGTTGCACCTGACTGGTCATGTACCGCCAGTCTATAAGGTCAGTAAGTGTTCTTTAGTGGTGGAGGATATGTTTGGAGATCGAGACGAAGTCGAGATCTTCAAAACATCCGAAACCAGTAAAACACTTGTTGCCCCCTGTGCTTCTGACGTTTTTTGCACGCTCAAATATTCAATAAGTTTAATGAAAATTAAAAAAATTGATATTTTAAATTTTTTTGAAATTTAAAAAGTGTACAGAGCCACTAACATTAATTAGTTTTCCATCCCAGTGATTTGAAGCTAAATTTATTGATGTCAAATCAAGGCAAACTGGTCCAAAGCAATAATTTGCAAGATATCTTGATGGCTAAAAAATTGTTTTCATATTGCTTTCGTACTGCTTTTTCACTAACAGATGACATTTTTGCCTGACCTCATATTATGGCAGAAGGATGTCGGTGTGGAGGACAGTAGGAAATATTCTCAGAAAGAATGTTGCGTAGAGAAAGTGAATTTGTTAAAATCGGTGTTTTATACCATTAAGTAAAGTTCAGTTATCGCTACCTAAAAAGATTTAACGAAGAGAAAATGACTGAATCATTTGGTAGATTTCAGAACTGTAAATAACGCCCCGAATTTTGTAACCCAAAAGCGATTTTGCAAAATGGTCTTCTGCAGCATAAATTAGAGTAGACGGGCTGTAGTTTTTTTTTGTGGCACTGTGGAACTAGTCCATTCAGCCAGAATAGTTTTTTTTTCTGTATTATTACTTACTTACTTTATGGCAAGTGGCAAGCAAGATATTCTTAGTCAGGGGCGGATTAAAGGGGGGGCGTTAGGGGCTTAAGCCCAGGACCCCGGATGCTCAAGGGGCCCCCGAACGCTGAAAACGAACTTAAAAACCAAATCCGATATGATTATGACTATCCTCTGTACTGTATTATTTTTATAGTTTAGTTCAGTATTTAGCCAAAACAAAGTGAAACTGTCTTGGTGGTGCGTGATCTGACCTGATCTTAAAAAAAATGTTATCTTCTGAGATGGGAAGGGTCCCAAAAAGCATTAATAGCCCGGGGCCCCGCAGCCGGTTAGTCCGCCCCTGTTCTTAGTTAGTAGTCTTCTTGGCAGTCTAAGCTCATAGAAAGCGCTAGCATTTCACAAAATTCAGCCTCTGATTCTATACTAACCTTAATTCCATAGACGCCTGCTATTTTGTGTACTTCTATTAAAACATAACAACCATAGGGTGGTATTTGTGGTTCAAATATCTCTAAAGTTGTTAAGAAATTTGCAATATTGGACTCATGCCCCGAGTACAAGAATATTTTTCTGTTCAGCGGCCTCAGAGTTCCTGCAATTTTGGCCATAGTATCTTCTACTATTTTCTGTAGGTGATAGCCTGAAACGTTAATGTGTTAGAAAATATTTAATATAACAGTTAGAAAAGACAATAAATTTTCACTTAAATATTTGGTGTCAAAATTCTCTATCTTCTCCGAAGTAAACATCTGATTGTAATCCACTACCGAGAAATAGTGTTTAAAACGACAAGATGTTATTTTTTTGTAAATCAGTAACAATTGTCTTAATAACTACGTGATCAGTTACATTACCTGAGGCAATTTTCCTCAAATTTGTAGTTCCTGTAGCGATGAAGTATTCCTTTATCACCAAATCCTCAAGAGGCTGCGGATAAACCAAGTTTGTCCACTCTGGCAATTCAAATCCCCATTCTTTCTAAAAAAATAGTCAGCACATTTAAAACATTTTGTTGTTTATTGTAACGTTAATTACCTCTGATCTTAAGCCGAAGTATAAATAAAATATATCATCGTAGCTGGATATATTCCGTCCACTATTCACAGAAAGATAATCGAACAGTTCTCTGTGTTCGTAATATTCTTTCTGGAGTTTCTTTGATTTTGTTAGCCTGTTGTAGAATCGTTTGTAGTTTGGACATACTATTCCTAAGAGAACCTACAAATAGTATTAAAACAAAGATTACACAGCCACACACAAAAAAATTTCTTTCTGATCTAGGGATCAGACTTTCATATCCTTTAGTATTTTGACCCGCTGAATCCTAATATGCCATCAGATTTGAGCCAGCACGTTTCATTTTTGCATAAAATGCAAAATACCTTGGGCTTGTAGCACTTATTTTCTTGGTTTTTTGCATTTTCTGAAAAACTGAGACATGCTGGTTCAAATCTGATGGCAGATTTGGATTCAGCGCGTCAAAATACTAAAAGGATATGAAAGTCTGATCCCCATATCAGAAAAAAAATTGTGAGGCTGTGGTGCACAGCCAATAATTTTTTTTTTTTTTTGATCTGGCTTGATCAGACTTTCATATCCTATAGTATTTTGACCCGCTGAATCCAAATATGCCATCAGATTTGAGCCAGCACGTGTCAGTTTTGCAGAAAATTAAAAAAACCTTGGCTTGTAGCGCTTATTTTTACGGTTTCTGCATTTTTTGCACAACTGAGACGTGCTGGCTCAAATCTGATGGCAGATTTGGATTCAGCGGGTCAAGATACTATAGGATGTGAAAGTCTGATCCCCAGATTAGAAAGAATTTTTTTTTGTGTGGTTGAGTTATTCATTGCGGAAAAATATTTATTGATTGAATGATTAATTCATTCACTCACTTACTACTCACTCACTTAGTCATTCATGCATTCATTCATTCATTGATACATCTCCCCAGAAGCTGTTTAAGTTATTCAGTAATTTCGGACTTTATACGCCAGTAAAGTTTTAAATCATCAGCATATAGCAATGGTATATCTATCGAGTAGGGATTGCAATTTACCGGAAATTCAAATAATCGGTAAATCGGTAAATAAAAATGTAAATAACTGGTTAACCGGTATTTACCGGTAAATTTTAGAATGAATAATTAGGGTGGCGAAAATGGCAATTGTCTTTTTCCATGTACAAATTTATCTAAATATATTTATTGATTGAATGATTCATTCATTCACTCATTCATTCATTGATAAATCTCCCCAGAAGCTATTTAAGTTATTCTGGACTTTCACACAGTAATTTCGGACTTTATACGCCAGTAAAGTTTTAAATCATCAGCATATAGAAAGCATGGTATATCTATCGAGTCAACAATATCGTTAATAAAGATAACTAATAATAGCGGGCCCAGAACAGAGCCCTGAGACACACCAGAAGTGACCAGCATCTCGAAGGACTTATGATTACAATATTCAACATATTGTCTTCGCATTCATAGATAACAATAAAAACATTAGGACGATATTGTAAAGCTTATTTAAGAGAACGACATAGACTAGTTTATTGAAAGCCTTCGAAATATTTAGTAAATAAGGCAAATTGAAGTTAGATATCATAAAATTGTGTCTGTATGATGTGGTTAATGAACGTAGATAGTTCCTGTATAAAAGTTTGATAAAGGCGTCTTTTTAATAAAAATTCTACACGGATCAGTTTTACTACTTCTAATTTCTATAAAAAGTATGAATCAATATAATAAACCACCCTACAAACCATAATTTAATTTTCGCAGACGCAAATACTCAAAGAAAAAATTGAAAAGCTTTTTATAAACGGAGATATTTTTAAAATTTAGTCATACATCAATTTAAAACTACATATATTTCTATACTAACCTTATCTTGATTTCTGGGTAAAAAATTATAAGGAATTGGTTGCCAATTTAGCCCTGGTTCAAAAATTTGATCTCCAACTGGGGGGAATAGTCCAGCAAGAACTAATTCTAAGGACATTTTCGTCCTATTGAAGTCAGTACTTTGTGCGTCTAATATGTCTGGTTCGTAGACCTTGCCCAGGAATTTGTCGTAACGCTTTCGAAGGGCCTTGCCTATGTTGTATTCGCGTATTTTTCCAGCCTGCATTAAATAAAGAAAAAAATAAGTTTAATAATAATTTCATTTTTAGTAGACAACTATTTTTTTTTGTTCAGAGCATACTTACATTGGTTAATTGACCAACTCCATATGGATAATACTTTTCATTTCTGTAAGGATCTGTGGGATATAATGTTGTAGGATCTACCGTTCTTTCGCCGTGCCGAAATATCTACAAATAAATACAAATAGGCAATAAATATTTTTTTCTAAGTAAAAAACTGCACTTTTTTTCATCATTTTTAATGCGTAAAACATTAGTTCAGGAAAATTTTATTTTAACTCGAAAAAAAATTGCGTAGACCTTAAACTTTGGTTATAGGTTCAAAATAGGCCAAAGTTCACGAAACAAAAAAGTTTAGGAGTTTTATGGATCCGCGGGAACCTATGGGGGGTGAAATGGGGTATTTTTAATTAACAATTCGATTTTTCTGTATTTTCTCGGGAGATTTACAAAAAAAATAGTTCAAATAATGATGGTGGGGGAGTGGCCGATCACAAAAAAATATTTTATTACTATAACTACAATTTCGAAATAAATTCGAAAAAATGGGTTTAAATGAAGAAAATATCGTCGAGGAATCTAATAAAAACCCTAAAATTTAAATTTGGTTTCGATTCATTAAACATTCTTCCTCATACATAGTTAATATATTGATATAAATTATTTACTAACTGTAATTGCTCAACAGTTCTATTAGTTAAGTTACCTAAAATATGTAACTGGTTTAAGAAGTTGATACTGACATTCGCAACATACATTTAGATAAAATCATTAGTACAGTAGTTTGTTTACATCCGTTGAATTTATTTAACAGCAAAGAGTTCAGTGGTTACTCCACAAAGTTGTCCAACTACTTGAGTAATATTGAATCTTAAATAGGTATTCATTTTGTCAAAGTCAAATTTTCCATAAATTAACGTTAAAAATAAAAGTGAGGTAAGCTTAGAAAATATATTGTTACAAATCATCAAATTATAAAAATTAAACGATTATTTTACAATAAATTTAACAAAGAAAAACCGGTCTTAATTATATTGTTAATAAAAAATATTGTTTAAAAACGTAAGATATTTTTTTGACTTATTCTTATAGGCAAGCAACATGAACTCAACTGAAGAACGTAGATAATGAAACCATCGTGGAAGGTGGCAATCTGGCAATTCATTAATAAACACAATAGTCCCCTTAGTGAAGCTTTTAAATCCCAGCCCGATGGAACGAATTTCCATATTTTCTTTTTCTTCAACATGCTTCATAGAGTATGTACTAAGAATCTATATGATCATTTTTCCTGCTTTTTGGTTAGGGATTGTCGCAAAAAGAAAAAAATACACACGTAATATGGCATTTTCAAAATGGCGCCGAGACTTTCAGAAAAAATATACGACGTTAAAATTTAAAATTATTCAAAAACTGCAACTGGGAGAAAAAATTTTGTTGTAAAAATTAAAGGTATTAAATTTTTTTTTCGAATGAGACTACGATCTTTTATAATGAAAACTAAAAAAGTTAAAAACAAAAAGTAGCGCATTAAAAAATTTGGGCCCCGTTTCTTTTTAGTTTTATTGCTCTAATTTCTTATTAATTCAAAAGTTTAAAAAATCCTCTAGGTATTGTTAATGCATATTATTACTAGTATGCCCATTTTTTTTGGAATTTATATAATAATTATTTTTCATTCTGTATGCATTTTCAATAATGAAAGTTTTCATAAATTTTGAAAAAAAAATCGTTTTTTTTTTTGGAAATTACTCAGAAAATATTTTTTTATAAAAAATGATAAGAGTACAAAAATGAAGCTTATAAAAAAACGAAGAGTTTGGGTTTTTTAAATTTTCCTACGACAAACTATTCCATATAAAGGTTTAAAGATGGCGCTTGGGAGCATACGCAAGAAAGTATTTAAAATTGAAATCTCTCAAAAACTAAGATTGATAAGAACAGGATATAAGAATAAAATGAAGCGTATGAAAAAACAAAGAACAAACAAAAAACAAAGAGTTTGGGTTTTTATTTTTTTTCCTACGTTAAACTGTTCCAGAGATATAGACAAGTTCACAAGTTCAAAGCCGTGTTAATTCTTGATAAAGCTCGTAAAAATATGAGTGAAGGCTCATTGAATTCGAAATGACGTCTAGAAAAATGTGCAAAAGTTTGAAACCCGCACATAAACAACTGCAAAAGTTATAAACAAATGAAGATTGAAAAAGTATGAGTTTCGTTTTTTTGCAAATGACTCGAAAACTATTAATATTTAGGAAATTTTAAAGAAAAATTCTTAAAGACGAAGAAATTTCCAATAAAAAAGTCCCGACCCCCCGAAACTCTGTCTCTATTATTAATAATTTCAATTTAATGTTGAAAATAAAGCTCCGCGCGGCGAACACTAAGCCGTTACGATGCTCTCAAACCGGCCGTAAGAAATATTTTTTTATGTTGTTAAATATTAATTCAATTTTTTTTAAAAATTGTGATATTATTTAGATACTTAAAGGAACAATATGCCGTTGGAAAAAAATTTTTTCACCGATTTTTCATAAAATGAGCCCATTGTTAATTAACACATTTTTTTAAAGGTTTATATTTCAAGTCGGATCATTGTTAAACAAAAGCCACTAAAATTATTTCGTTTCCTGGAGACCTTATGTCAACTATACTTTATAGGATTATGACATTGCGATATTTTTAATTGTTATAGTCTATTAGTCATTAATTATTTAACCTAACAAAAAAATAAAAAATGAAAAAGAGACGTTGAAATTTTATTTTTATTAATTTTAATTATCATTACTGTTTTTATATTTAAAAATACTATAAGATTACATAAACTTTAAATTTGTGTTGCTATTTGTTTAAACTAATTTTATAAACAAATAGATAAATTACCTATTTTTGAAAAAAAAATTTTTGGAATTTTATTTGTTATAAAATATGATTAAAAAAAAAGTTCTTAAAAATTTTTTTAATTGTTTATAATCATTTTTCTCATTTTTTCATTATTTAAACAAATTATTAAAAAGAAAAATATTCTTAAAATTTATTATTTGCAATTCTCCACAAGGTGTAAAAAAAGAAATTTTTTTTTTAGTTGTTAATTCATCTGTTTATTTAATAAACAATTTGTTATTGACAATCGCCGAATATAACAAAAACAATCGTATACATAAACATGTCAAAAAAAAAATATATATTATTTTTTATAGAATTTTTAAATATTAAAAAAAAAATTTACATGTTTATGTATACGGTTGCTTTTGTTATTTTTTTTTCTATCTAACGAGAAATATAAACAGATTCGGCAATTGTTAATAACAAATTGTTTATTAAATAAATAAATTAATTAACAACGAAAAAAATTCTTTTTTCCACCTTGTAGAGAATTGCAAATAACTAATAAATTTTAAGAATAAATTTTTTCTTAATAATGTGTTTAAATAATGAAAAAAGGAAAAACATGATTATAAACAATTCAAATAAATTTTTAATAAAATTCTTTGCTTTTTTTAACCACAATATTTTATAACAAATAAAATGGCAAAATTTTTTTTTCAAAAATACGTAATTTGTCTATTTGTTTATTAAATTTGTTTAAACAAATAGCAATACAAATTTAAAGTTTATGTACTCTTATAGTATTTTTAAATATAAAAACAGTAATAATAATTAAAATTAATAAAAAGAAAATTTCAACTTCTCTTTTTCATTTTTTCATTTTTTGTTAGGTTAAATAATTAATAACTAATAGACTATAACAATTAAAAACATCGCAATGTCATAATCCCATAAAGTATAGTTGACATAAGGTCTCCACAAAGCGAAATAATTTTAGGGCCGTTACTTTCTGTCAACGTTAAACGTGGTTAAACTTTAACCGTCGGCTAAATCATTGAAAGTACAATTGTTTCCATGGTAACTGAATTGGTTTGACCCACCGTTAACGTTTAATCGGGTTTAATCGGGACCGAAAGTAACGGCCCTTAGTGGCTTTTGTTTAACAATTCTGCGACTTGAAATATAAACGCAAACTCTAAAAAAAATTTGTTAATTAACAATAAGCTCATTGGATGAAAAATCGGTGAAAAATTTTTTTCCAACGAGATATTGTTCCTTTAAGTGTCTAAATAATACCACAATTTAAAAAAAAATTAAATTAATATTTAATAACATATAAAAATATTTTTATTTCTTACGGCTGATTTCAGAGCATCGTAACGGCTTAGTGTTCGCCGCGCGGAGCTCTATTTTCAATATTAAATTAAAATTTTTAATAATAGAGATAGAGTTTCGGGAGTCGGGACTTTTTTATTGGAAATTTCTTCCTCTTTAAGAATCTGTCTTTAAAATTTCTTAAATACTAATAGTTTTGGAGTTATTTACAAAGAACAAAACTCGTTATTTTTTCAATCTTCATTTGTTTGTAACTTTTGCAATTGTTTAGGTTTGAAACTTTTGCACATTTTTCTAGACCTCATTTCGAATCCAATGAGCCCTCATTCATATTTTTACGAGTTTTATCGAGAATTAACACGGCTTTGAACTTATGAACTAGTCTAATCTCTAATAATTTTACGTATTTGTAGCGCACAGAAATTAGCATTTCACCTAGACAAAATTAGTAAAAATCTGAATTTTTGCACAAACATTCTTTGAGGTGTCCCAAGCCCAAATCCACAAAAATCCCAACAATCCCAACATGGCTACCCAAGATATTGAAGGTCAAAGTTTTTTGCAAATATCTCGCGTCCTATGCATCGGTGCTCATGAGGTCAATGTGAAAATTGTAGAGAATTAAATTATCCATAAGTTGTCTTTTTTATTTTTTCCCTTTTCGAGATATTCAAGGTCAAAGTTTCAAAAACGTGCAAAGTACCAATCTTGTAGATAATTGAATTCTCTACAACTTTCATGTTAACTTTATTGCTGTCCGATTTTTTGACGCGAGATATTCGCGAAAAACCACGTTTTTGAAACTTTGACCTTGAATATCTCGAAAAGAGAGTTGGGAAAAAATAAAAAAGATAACTTGTAGATAATTTAATTCTCTACAACTTTCACACTGACCTCATGGGCATCCGATGCAAAGGGCGCGAGATATTTACAAAAGACTTTGACCTTCAATAACTTGGGTAGCCATGATGTGATTTTTGTGATTTTTGTGGATTTGAGTTTGGGACACCTCAAAGAACGTTTGTGCAAAAATTCAGATTTTTACTAATTTTGTCTAGGTTTCCTCTTTTTTTTTTTTTTGACTAATTTCTGTGGGCTCTATACTCTTTTGTGACCATGTTTTTAAAAAAACATAAATATATGGATTTTCGTGAATTTATTCGTAACATTAGAAGAATTATGAGTTTTTCAGTTTTTAAGGGTGATTTCAACCATTAATTTGTTCGCAAAATTAGAAGAGTTAAATACCTATTAACTTTACAGTATTTAAGGGTGGTTTCCACCCTTAAAAATAAAAGGCAAGTAATGTGACAATATAGATTTTGAAGTGCGTATTTTATAAAGCATATTGCAAAAAAAAAATTAAGTAAATTCCTTCAATCGTTTTCGAGCCGGGAATTTTATCATTTTTACTGCTTTGCTTTCTGTTCTAAAAATGCGAGATGCTTTTATTAAGTTAAGTATTTCACAAAATTCATGAATATTCTTGAAGCTACAAAGAATCCAAAATTATATGGAAATAAAAATGGAAGAATCGCAAATAAAAAATAAGCCATATTTACCGTGTGAACCAACACCAAAGTTTCTTCATTTGTTTCACTATTAAAACCAAAACCTACAAGCGCGAAGAACACCGCACAAAAAAGACCCAGCATGGTTGGTATCGAGCTAATTAATAAATTGTATATTCTCATATTAATATATAGGTAAAAAATAAAAGCCACGAAAATTTTATCAATGTGATATCTTCACTATGTTGCGGTTAGTTTTGCGATAAAACTTGTCCAACTATACATTCAAATGAGCACTTCTCGTGCTTCTAGCTACTAATTTGACGATACCGATAATTTGTTAATGACATGTCTTGCGGGACAACTTGTGCAGACATTCTCTCATTTTGTTTTAATTGGTGGACCTTGAAGGTAATGTAAGATTATATAAAGTTAGTGGTACCATGACAGTTATTTCTGTGCAAATAGAAATTTGACATTATATTCAATGTCAAATTCAACTGACGTTCATAGCTTATAATTCGGTATAGTTTATACCCCAGGCATTAGAGACCGTATAGGGCCCTTACCTGGAAAAATTCATGGTAGTCCTGGAGATAGGCCTACTTTACGTTTTTTGGAGCGCTGAATCCGAATTTTTAACTTCCCACCAAAGATTCCCCCCGCAATTGCCTAAAAATTTTGAAAATAAAACCAAAAACCCTTTTCTTTTATTTTTTTTTTCGGTTTAGGAAAAAATAGACAAAATTTGCAACAAAAAAGGTCCTTTGATATTTTAATGTTGAACGAACGGGGAAGCGCTAACACGCCTCGAAACATGAGCCTCGGCGCCGCGGAGCTACATGCGCTGTAGGCCAGTGGAATTAGCAAATATGCATATTTAGTCCAGTCAATGAAAGAGTTGTAGAGAACATTTTGGAGGGGAGAATTTTTCTCTTCAGGAATGTGTTGGGGGTAGTCAGGAGGTAAACATACTAAAAGTCCCCGCAACTAGGCCCGCCCCTAGCCCCGCCGCTTCAGTAGGAGAGGGGGGTGGAAAGGTTCCTTTTTTCGATTCTTCGCTTATAACTCGGAAACGATGCGTCGTACGAAAAAAGGTAATCTATGCAAAATTAAACGTAATTAAATTTCCCACAAGAATGTTTATATTCATTTTCTTCCTATGTGTTATATTTTACGAGGTATTCGCCAGCGAAAATTGATAATTAATAAAAAAAAAATCAATTGTGTACCTTGAATATTTCTATGAAAGCGGTTTACTGTGGTCTGCTAATAAATCACAGTCACAAAACAATCTTTATTTTACAACACTCGACGTATTTACTAACGTAATATTTTGTCGAAGTCTAGACATTTCCTTAAATATACAGTGTGACTCACTTAAAATGAAGATGCCCTTATAACTTTTTCATTTTGTTTCCGATTTGAATCAAACTTTACTCAAGTATAGAACAAATTAGGATCTACTTATGACCAGAAAATCATTCACCTGCTATAAAGGCAAAGCTACCTGCGGTACCAAAATATGAAGAAAAAGATTAAAAATCATATTGATTTTTAATCTTACGAACGATGAATTTTACGTAGCCACCACAAATTGCGGAAGCTTTGCCAGATGAGCTTATGTATGAAATATCCCCCATCAATAACCAAATCAAATTTTGGTGTATGTACGTTTGTGGCGCCGATTGGATGCATTTTTTAGAATTTCTAACATTCAAAATGTTTTATTTTTTTCAGCATATTTTGGTACCGCAGGTGGCTTTGCCTTTATAGCAGGTGAATGATTTTCTGGTCATAAGTAGATCCTAATTTGTTCTATACTTAAGTAAAATTTGATTCAAATGGGAAAAAGAATGAAAGAGTTATAAGGGTATCTTCATTTTAAGTGAGTCACACTGTATATTTAAGGAAATGTCTAGACTTTGACAAAATATTACGTTAGTAAATACGTCGAGTGTTTTAAAACAAAGATTGTTTTGTGACTGTGATTTATTAGCAGACTACGGTAAACCGCTTTGATAGAAATATTCAAGGTACACAATTGATTTTTTTTTTATTAATTATCGATATTCGCTGACGAATATCTCATAAAATATAACACATAGGAAGAAAATGAATATAAACGTTCTTGTGGGAAATTTAATTACATTTAATTTTGCACAGATTACCTTTTCCCATACGACGCATCGTTTCCGAGTTATAAGCGAAAAATCGAAAAAAGGAACCTTTCCACCCCCCTCCCCCCTGAAGCGGCGGGGCTAGGGGCGGGGACTTTTAGTATGTTTACCTCCTGACTACCCCCAACACATCCCTGAAGAGAAAAATTCTCCCCTCCAAAATGTTCTCTATAATCCCCTTTTGGGCATTCATTGATTGGACTAATTGGAATTCGTTTCAGGATGTCACGTGGATTAAACGATAGTTTTATTGATTACGAACATGACCCTGAATTTGGTCCACTTTTTGACCGCCGGAACATTGTTTATTTAACGATTTATTGTTGAAAAATTCCAAAAAATCGACTTTTTTAAAGATAACTCAAAGACCTTTGACGATAGGTTTTTCAATTTGTAGATACTGTTACAAATTTGAAAAATGGTTAATTTGAGAGGTGTTTCTTTTAAAACGCTTGAAAATTTGTTTACATAATTGCAAAAAACCGCGAAAATTTTCGCAATATGCAAATATTTTTCATTCTTTAACAAAAGTACTTTAGTGCTTGAAACTTTGACAAAATATGTCTTTTATCACCTCAACGTTACCTCTAAAATTTCATAAAAAAATTTTAATTAGTTTAAGAGATATTCAATTTGTTTATTAAAAACATGAATAAGGTAAAATGCAAATTCACCCAGTTCCCGTTGTCGTAGATGGTTGATCTGTACATCATTTTTTTTGTTGAGACTTAAACTTTATGTTTTCATTAATGGTAAATCAAATTTATATTGTTTTCAACTTCAAAATGGCGTTTGAAAAAGTGTCACATTTTGATGTTAGGTTTTTTGCTAATAACTTTTAAACAAATGAAGATTTTGCAATATCGTTCTGATATCTTTGTTGCTGGGGTTTTTTCACACATTTAAAAAAAAAAAAAATGACTGTAGCCTTACTAGAAGCCGAGATGATTTTTTTTTTAATAAATTCGTAATTGGGTTATTAATAAACATTAACAGCTGAAACTTGGCGAACAACTAGTTTAATAGTCTGTCTTTGTAATAGAGCTGAGTTTGGGGGAAAAAATTCAATTTGCAACGATAACAATAATTAATTTTAAATCAGCGTCAGAACAGGAGTGAGAAGTATGAGTCATATCTGTAACACGTTCATAAAATGATCGAGGCGAGTTCAAATCCGTCAACCAAAAATTTACCGTTTCTCCGATTTTGACTTTTTTTTTAAGTTGGGGTAGCGTGATGAAATAATAATATCTGTCATGTCGATTTTTTCGTAATTAAACAATAATTTGTTATAAACAATTATTTTTTGTTAAAAATTTTTTTACGAATTTATTAAGAAAAAAATCATCTCGGCTTCCAATAGGGCTACAGAGTTATTTTTTTTTGAAAATGTGTGAAAAGACTCCCAGCAACAAAGGTATGATGAGAACGGGAACTGGGTGAATTTGCATTTTACATTATTTATGTTTTTAATAAACAAATTGAATATCTCTTAAACTAATTAAAATTTTTTTATGAAATTTTAGGGGTAACTTTGGGGTAATAAAAGACATATTTCTTCAAAGTTTCAAGCACTAAAATGCTTTTTTATAGAATGAAAAATATTTGCAAATTGCTAAAATTTTCGCTGTTTTTTGCAATTATTTAAACAAATTTTCAAGCGTTTCAAACGAAACATCTCTCAAATTAACCGTTTTTCAAAGTTCTAACAGTATCCACAAATTGAAAAACCTATCGTCAAAGGTCTGTGAGTTATCTTTTAAAAGTCAATTTTTTTGAATTTTTCAACAATAAATCGTTAAATAAACAATGTTCCGGCGGTCAAAAAGTGGACCAAATTCATGGTCATGTTCGTAATCAATAAAACTATCGTTCAATCCACGTGGCATCCTGAAACGAATTACAATGAATTTCAGTCTTTTTTTTACTAATTCTACTGGACTACTAAGTTACACGTCGGTTACGTTCTTTCAGTCTGGAATATTCTCGCATGAATTGTTGCACTCGAGGCACATGATGGAACATTTCAACCCGCCTTTCTTGCAGCTACGCGCGCCGCGGCACCCTTTTTTTTACACCTGGCGGAGATAATCTTTAGAAATTTTGGTAGAGCTGGAGGTTTCAAAGTAGTCACAGGAGAAAGTTTTTTCCAGCCCAATTTTTCTGGCTCGATAACATTTCCTTGCCAAAGTTGGACTTGGTGGTACGTTCTCAGTGAGTGTTGCGCAGCAGCAGCTTCAATTGGGGCCAAAGAAACAATGTCGTGTTTAGTGCTGTACGCGGTCTTGAAACACTGATGTCTAATACCGTTCAGAGTCATGTGTTTTCATCTTTGCAACCATACAAACGAAGAGAAAATGATTGCCAGCTTTTGCGATAGCTTGTGGATCTGTATTTGGAGTCCGGTACAGCTGAGCGAGGGAATACAAATCTGGGTTTTGGATAAGGACTTTGATCAATTGAAACAATTTAAAGTCACATCAACCATGTTTAAAATATTATGAGAAAACAGTTCTCATGCGAAACAAAACGTTTTTTAAAGCAATTAAAATAATAAACAGAGACGAACCCAGCTATTTCTTTTGGGGGGGGGGGGGGGGGGGGGAAGCTACAACTAATTTGCCAACTGCCCATTTTTTTTACAACTTATATTTCCTTATGTTTTTTTTTTATTTCAGACTTAATCTATAAGTAGCCTAGCGATACAAATATTATGCAAAAGAAGTTTAACTAAACTACATGATGTAGGCGCTAAACCTAAGTTGATCCCGCGCTCTCCTTCGTCTAGAAGCTACTGGATGAGGTAACCGTTATAGTTTAATGACCGTGGAGAAAAACAAGATACAATACGATTACGCGCAAGTCGGGGCGCAAGCTCGTGAACGTCCGCGCTAGTACGGCTACCGGCCACTTCCCACTTCACATTGTGATACGCAATAGGTAGCATTAATATATATTACACACGATCCAGCGGCAGGGAGCCAGCCTTGTCGGCATGCTTTGAACTCATTCATAAAAGTGAACCGGTTTGCTGGAATTCCAATCATCTTCAAAGCGTACCAACAATGTCGGGTCCCAGCAGCTGGTCCCTTTAATTAATTAATAGTCCCAGATTCTGATTCAGTGTCCTCTAAGAATTTAATATTTTAACAATTTCTGACCGACAACAATTTGTTATTATTATTATCTCTCGTTGAGAGGTTGGTAACTGATATTAGTGATATTCAGTATAAACCAACAACAAACGACTTTATAGCTAGGACAAAACATTATATTGATAAAGGCAAAAAGGAGTAATATTCTAATATTTCTAATGTAAGACAGTCTTTGAGAATTGTATGCTCTGGCCGTGCCGTCTACTGGGTCGAACGTCGAATTTCCGCGAGTTGACGAGTTTATTTTGTTGGCCCGTCGCGTAGGCCCGTCGGCGTTGTGCGTTGTCCGTCGACTATTCTGTGGCTCTCACATCAGTCACATCTAGTCATAAATAATATCAATTAAAATTATTTATAAAAAAATGGTCATAGTGACAGTGTCATTTAATTTTTATCAACTCATTATTCGTTTTTTTGCAATTATACCCAATAAAGATTTTTTTACACTTTTGGTGATTCTCCCAACTCAATCAACATTGGGGGGGGGAGCGTACCCCCCTATAACCCCCCGTGGATTCTTCTCTGATAATAAACAATATAAAGTGAGGATAAAACGCCTAAGAAGCTTCGATCGCGATCAATGGTTTGCTATCAATTCTCGAGCAGCATACAGATGTCATGGGTCGGTGGGAAAAGAGAAAAGCCTCTTGACAACAGTATGCTAGCTTGAGGGGCGTGGCAGGGGAGGGGGTACCCCAAGAAGATCGAAAGACGAGAGAGTAACCTGTGGAGTTGCCGTGATACCTAAATGTACGCGCGGCGCATGTTTCGGGATCCACTCGCTCCCCTCCGGTTCGTCGTACGTCAAAATGTCAAATAGTCTAGGAAATAGCGTGCAAATTCGACGACCAATGGTTACCGTCTGCCAGTCGGTAATCGAAGAGACCATATAAGTACAAAATTTTTTCTCTCTGGAACTTTTTGGTATGGTGGGGGGGATAGGGAGGGGGGGCATTTATTTTTGATTATCGGTATCTGTCCGCATAGGTAGTTAGTATATGTACTTCACATACCCCAATTATGTTGGCAGACGAAACTTCTGGTCGGCGCGTGCGTTAACCGGAAATAGAAACTATTTTTTTTTTCTATTTGAGGTGAACGTGCGCGCCGATCGGAAGTTTCGTCTGCCATCGTAATTGGGGTATGTGAAGTACATATACTAACTACCTATGTGGACAGATATCGATAATCATTCAATTAAAAAATAAATGCCCCCCTCCCTCTCCCCCCACCATACCAAAAAGTTCCAGAGAGAAAAACATTTTGTACTTATATGGTCTCTTCGATTACTGACTGGCAGACGGTAACCATTTGTCGTCGAATTCGCACGCTATTTCCTAGACTAAAAGGAATTTTTTGGTTGTAAATTTTGTTTATTTTTTGAATGTTTGGGTATTTTTCTCTAAAACAAAAAAAAAATGATAAAAAAAATCAAAAACCAATTTTTTGAGTTTTTGTCTCTAAATTTGAGGGGGTTGCAGAGGGAATTTTTGGTGGGAAGTTAAAATTTGGATTCAGCGAGCCAAAAAACATAAAGTAAACCAATTTCGAGAACTATCATGAATTTTTCCTGGTAAAATTCTCTAATTCCTGGAGTATTAGCAGCATTCAGTTATGGATAAATATAAGTACAGGTGGTGCTTGTTGCGGTACTGAGTAAATAATACCATCGATTCAACAGAAAACTGTTCGTAAGTTTCAGAGTGCTTGTAGGCGCGCGGTACACACTAAAAAAAAAATGTTCGGAGCAAACAAAAATTTTGTTGCGTATATACAAAGTAATTTCTTGGTTGATGTTAATAAATTTTTGTTGCTTCAAACAATTAAAGTTAAACATGTAAAAAAGATAACTTAAAATAATTGAAATAAAAAGGCAAAATGTGCGTGTATAAATAAATATCAGAGATAAGTATGATGACCACGCGGGAAAATTATTATTAGCCATTGGACCATATTTCAACGGATTAGATATATTATTATGAAATATGTATTATAGTAAAATGTATAAACAAAAAAAAAACTATATAGGGTGTAACGCAACTTACCCGAAAAATTTTAACCGTACATGCACCTTTAAATAAGAAGTCGACTTCTTAAAAAAAAAAATTAATAAAAGTCCAACACAGAAAAAGATACACATTGTTAAAGTTACAAATTGATGAAAATGGTAATTTATTGAACTCTACTTAATTGAAGGACTGTTGTAAAAAAAAATAAATTAAAAATTTTAATTTTAAATAGATTATTTTAACATTTCTATTAATTTGTAACTTTAACAATGTGTATGTTTTTCTGTGTTGGACTTATATTAATTTTTTTTTAAGAAGTCGACTTCTTATTTAAAGGTGCATGTATGGTTAAAATTTTTCGGGTAAGTTGCGTTACACCCTGTAGAGAATAACATTTCGTAAGATTTCTATTTAAGTACAAGCGACAATTAAGAATTTTTTTTTTTATTTGAATGGTTAATAACTTTTTTATTTACTGATTCATTTTTTTTTAATGGGGCTCTTCCTCTAGCTAAGGCCAATTTTCCAAATTTCAGTACAATCGGACTTTTCTTTCTTAAGTTATTGTGCTTACAAGAGACGTGGCAAACGAACGGACGGACAGACAGACATTTTGAAAATTGTTCAGAATTCGTTCACTAACATAATGATTTGAAATTTTTTTCTTTACGAACGATATTTACTGTTTTAGAAATGTGCCGATCAAATGCAATGTATTCTTCGTTTTTGCGAAGAGCATAATTAGTAAAAATATTTGATGTTTCCTACAACTGTTTCTTCTATTTTTTGGAGTCAAAACTTTAGCTGTAACTTAGGTAACCTGCATAAAATACGTTTACATTTATAGGTATCCATACATTTGCAGGTTAATAGTATTATTATCATTTAGTTTTTGACCTTCATTTAGAACAAAATTATTAGCAATGTTCAGAGTATTAACGAAGGAAGCGCCCACCAAAACGTTGGTCCTAAATCGCCAAGGACCTAATGCCAAAGATGGAGAAGTGGAGACGGGTTCTAACAGGCAACTGCGACATATTGTATGATGTTGTTAGACGTGCTACACAACAAGCGGAGGCCAACTAGAATAATATATGGTTTACAAACCGTCTGGCGAGACATTGTGTATACGAAGAAGAATAAGCTAGAAGTTTATTAATATAGATAATTTCACACACTGGGTTAAAATATGTAAAATAACACCATGATACAAAATATTTTTAACGTAATATATAACATTTTATTAATGAATATAATCATGTATTTCTAATCAATGCCTCCTATATGCGAAAACCATGAACTGTATAAAAAATTTATATAATCATTAGTCACTTAACATTAATTTAATTAATAATTATTACAATTAGTTCTGCTAAGATAATTACTACTAAATAATTGTTTTATTTATGGTCCATAGACTTGTTCTTCAATGAATCCTAAGAAAAAACTTTAAATTGTTTTTGTAAATAATCTTGAACTGAAGGACTCTACCATCTATACAGGGTGCACCATTAATATTAGGCCATAGTTCAAGGGTAGACTCTTTCGATCAAGATACGAGGATATAACCAAATATGCTTTAATAAATTGTTGCCGTGAAAAAAGAAGGAACATTTTTTAAGCTAAGAAACAATAATTTATGTATCACATCAGGCTAGCCCATGAAGACGCCTCATGAGCTATACCTGATAATGAATGTTTTTCTCTTTTTTTTTTCGAAACGTAGTGGCACTTTTGACTAGAAAATCTCATGCAGGAGTCATTTCTACGTAAAAAAATATGTGATTGATAGAACTTGATAATTCCAACCGTTTTCGAGAAAACTGCCGCATGGATTTCAAGAATTTTTTGAAAACAAACTCAGTTTGAAAAGGACAAATTGTATTTATTAAAAACTGTGCTTTGGTGATGTCTTAGTTCTGTCAAAATGTCAAAATAATGAAACTTTACGTAAATGACAGAACTAAGCACATTTTTCAATAAATCCAATGTGTCCTTTTCAAATTGAGTTTGTTTTCAAAGAATTCTTGAGATCCATGCGGCAGTTTTCTCGAAAACGGTTGGGATTATCAAGTTCCATCAAGTATACCTTTTTACGTAGAATTGACTTCTGCATGAGATTTTCTAGTCAAAAGTGCCACCACGTTTCGAAAAAAAAGAGAAAATATTCATCATCAGGTATAGCTCATAAGGCACTCTCCACGTACTAGCGTGATGTAATACATATACCATAGCTTCGAACCCCACGAATATCAAGTAGCACTTACCAAAATTAATAGTGATTTACAAACAATATCTTCCGTCTCTCGTCAACATCATTTGCTAATAAAGCCGACCAAATCTGCAGTTATAATTTTCGGAAGCAAATCTTCTTGTGCCAGGATTGAACATAATATTGATTTACAAATCAATAATACGAATATTCCAGTCGTAAACAATATACGTAATCTTGGTATCATTTTAGACAACTCATTTCGATATAGACTTCATGTCTCAAATTGTTTGAAAAATGCTTACTATAAATTAAAACTTTTCTTTCCTCATAGATCTTATTTACCTCGGAATATTCAAACACTTCTATGTGAAACTCTTGTTCTATCAAACTTTAACTTTTGTTGTCAAGTTTATGCTCCATCTCTCGACAAAGAGTGTGAAAATAAAATACAGAAAGTTCAGAATAGCTGCATTAGATTTATATTTGGCATCCTAAAATATGAGCATGTATCTCATAAACTCAAAGAGCTACACTGGTTAAATATGAAGAATAGATCTAAACTCCATTCTGCCTGTCTCTATCACAAAATTGTACGCACCAAACTACCTTCCTATCTCTATAATAAATTAGTATTTCGAACTGATGTACACAGAATTAATACCAGAAACAAAGACATTTTAACAGCTCCTATTCATCGAACATCTCAGTTCGAGAGATCTTTCAGCTTTAACATATATAAAATATATAATAATGAGATACCCACCCAATACAAAAATCTAAATGAAAGATTGTTTAAAATAAAATTTAAAGAACATCTATTTACTCAACAGTGATTAAATCATATACTTCTCCTTTTCATGTATTTTTAATTATTTCCTTATTTCTTTCTTTTTCTGCTTATGTCTAAGTTGTCCTTTAGTTTTTAAGTATTAAGTAAATTTGAAAATATTTTAAACATTACTTTTGTAAAATGTTATTTTTTTAGGGTTAAGTGGAAGAGCAGGGGGTACATTTAGTACCCATCTGAACTTCGCCCCGGTTTTAATACCAATAAAGTCGATTTATTATTATTATTATTATTATTATTACATAAATTATTGTTTCTTAGCTTAAAAAATGTTCCTTACCAAACCGGGAGAAGATCGGTCAAGAGGAAGTTGAAATATTGCAAAAAAAGAAAAAAAAAATGACATTTTGACTTATGCTTTAGTCATGTTTGGTTATATCTTCATATTTCGGTACAAAGAATCTACCCTCGAACTATGGCCTATTATTAATGATTCACCATGTATATTTAAAGCTTGAAATGCAGTTGTCATTCATTCTAGCTTGGTAGAGAAATTAATTCTCGTAGTAAATGTTGAATGCCCAAAAATATTGCCAATAAATTTGGATGGTTAACGTATTGAGAAAATAAAGTCAATTTAAGATATTGGAGCAACGATTTAATTCTACTCGAATTGTCGAGGTATTAAGAACGTTAAATTTCAATGAAAAATAAATTTTTGAAAAAACATTGAACCGCCTTCAAAAAAGGTCGCGGACGGACAGACGGGCACTTTGAAAGTTGTTCAAAATTCGTTCACTAATACAATGATGAAAATTTTTTGTCTACGAGCGATATTTCCGATTTTAGAAATGTGCCGATCAAATGCAACGTACTCTTCGTTTTCGTATTTGCGAAGAGTTTAATAAAACTCAAAGAAACACACGTAGGTACGGGTCGAATTGAGAACCTCTTCCTTTTATGAAATGAAGTCGGTTAAAAAGAAGACGACTAGGGGATGATGTCAATGATGTCCCGCCTTCTAGGTTTCAGTTATCATTAACCCATTTAAATAAAATTTTTGAAGAGAAGAAATCAAAGTGCTTTGAAAATGTATCAGGTCAATAAGTTTGTATATCTTCCAGACAGCACAGGGTGACCCCGGGATATCCTAAAATGATCCTGTGTATCCGATAAATGGATTGTTCATTAGGGACGCTGACAGGACGTTCAATGGTTATCCTTTGGTCCTAATAACAGTTAGAATAGGGATATCCACTGGATAACCTATCCGAATATCGCTTGGTGATGTCCTATATATAATAATAATAATAGTTTATTGGTGCTAGTATACAATAAGTATTTACATAAGTCAAGGCATAGGTTCAGCAAAAATGAAAAGAAGTAATATCGAATATTACATAAGATGTCATAGGTAAAAAACGTAAAACTATCATAAAACCTATATAGGGATAACCAAAGGCTATCGCAAGGGCCATCCACAGGTCAACTTGTTGGGCTAATGTAGGTCCCAAATACATGATAATTCATAATTCACCATTGTACAAATAAGAAATTTTTTATTTAATTTTTATTTACATCATATTTTCATTGTGACCGAATTAAATTTATTAGTGGATATTACTTATAAAATATGGTCCTAATAACAGCCAGAATAGAGATATTCACTGGATAACCATATGAATATGAAAGATAGAAGCGTACAGTAAAAAAAAAAATACAAAATTTATATTATCAACGCAAATATGTGGCATAAAAATATGTAAATAGGATGTGAATATATATCGCTGTTTTTCCGATGAAGGGCTACAAAGTAATAATGTCAAAATTATCGTTTTCCAAACATTACTTATCAGTCTAATTTCCTTGTTAATGCAGGAAAAGTCTTGCCCTCAACAAAAAAAAAAAAAGAGACGTAAAGTTTCAATTTATCAATTTACGATTTTGCAATGGGTTGCCTTAAACTGAGATATCAGTTTGAGTTGAATATAGGTATATCTAGTTTCAATAAGTCATGGCAGATGGCTCTCCTTGCAAGTTGCAAATTACTTCTGTTGCGATACTCATCTAGTCAGCAGTGACTACTGCCAAAAAGCTAGACATTACAGTGTAGTCTATCCACTATAGGCCAAACAATGGGGGGTTTCTATTCGCAAAAGGTCGGAAAGAAATGAAATTTGGTGAGATGGTAGATATAGATACCCTGATAGTACACCTGAGTTTGCGACCTCGGGGGTGAAAACTCTGCGTCGCAACGCTTTTCGGGAAATAGCGCCGTTGTGGAAAGTAGTGATGTCAAATACAGGTACATTTGGGTATTTACGGTACCCGGTACTTTTCCAACGAGTACCCGTTACTTTGTACCCGGTACCGATACTGCTATATTTATCTCGTGCCATGCTGATATTGCTGATGGGTGTGTGGGTAGCCGGCCGCCGGCTTTACATTATTTGCAATATCTAAAGTTGTCGAATACCCGCACGCGCACACTCGTACTAATACTAATACCGATTTGGATTTATCTATATCATTGTTCGGCACAGCAGACAATATCGCAAACACGCTACTTCTAAGATAATACTGGAGTAACAGGTGCTTTTTATACCGACTACCCGGTAATAGGTACTTCTTCCAGTAACGGGTATTTAGTATCGGGTAGGTAATATATTGACACCACTAGTAGAAAGTGCTATCGAAAAGAAGTTCAAATGATATATGTAGAGAACAAAATTGGACACAATTTTGGTCCTTGTATTTTTCGTCCACGACCAATAGTTTCCGCGCGCTTCAAAAAATCATATTTTTTATTATATACGACCAAATGAATCAAATCGGGCATCTGCAGACTCAGAAAACATCTTTCAGAAAAAAATATTACAGAATTGTTTGATAGCGATCTTCGTCTTAATCCGCGATGAAAGTCTTATTTTGTTGACTCACCCTTCCTTGCGTAATAAATAAATCTCATATTGTAGAAAAATAATAAATAATAAAATATACATTTACAATATGTGCAATATGCATTTCCTACGTAGTAGGCCAAACAGTGGGTACCAAAGGTCGGAAACAAATGAAATTTGGTGGCATGGTAGACATAGGTCTCCTGATAGTACACCCGAGTTTGCGACCTCGGGGGGTTGCCGCTCGAGGGGTGGGGGGATGAAAACTCTGCGTCGCGACGCTTTTCAGGAAATAGCAATCACGATATTTTAGGAAGAGTATGGATAACCGAATGCAACTACGTGTGGATGTCTGTAGGTTGTCCAAATTTTAACCTAAATTGGTCCATTTTCCTTCATACGGACCTCCATGGACTATCCCATTGAAGACATCCATAGGTAATCCCAATTAGTCTCAAAAGAATATTCACAGGAGGTCCTAAATCTGGAGTAACCCAGTTTAGGAGGTCCATAGGATGTCTTGCTTATCCTCTAAGTGGTCACTGGTTGTCCTAAGGCTATCGAGTGCTGTGTGGGTCACTTGATGGTTGGTCAAATGTTCATAATGAACCGATAATATATGCCGATTTGATATTAGAAAATTTTGTTCTGGAAAGTAGAGATACATCAGGACATCCACACACTGGCAATTATCTTGCAAACTGGACCATTGATTTAATAAATTAGTGCAAAAATAAGTATAACTGCAAAGTTACTAGTTTAGTCACAGATAATGCGGCAAACATGAACAATATTAGGGAAAAAATTGAAATAACATTTAGGGTGGTTCTTAAATTAGCATAAAAATTTTTTTTCTTAATTTTCTTTGGGCCACCCTGCCATTTTGATCTACTCTATTGAAAAGAATTGATGTATTTTTTTGGAATTTGTTAACTCAGTTTTAAGGGTCGCTATCGCCCCGTAAAATTTAAGTTTGAAAATTGAAAAAAAACTAGGTAGGAATTAATAATTAAATTACAAAATAAATTATGTTCAATAAACATGTAATTAATATGTACAACTGTACAGCAGTTACAATGTACTGTCCTATTTTATTAATTTAATTGATGATCAAAGTCATTTTGATGTTCATCACTTTGATTCATTTTGATAGTTTTGCAAAAATCCTCGATTATCTTGAAAATTTAAGACTTGGTAGCGACCCCTAAAACATTATTTAAAAATCTGAAATTTTTATGGAAGTCTTTTTTTATATCATAGAACAAAACAAGAGGGTGCCCCGGGTAAATTTTAAAAGGTAGTTTTTAAGGACCACCCTAATATACTGAATTTAAATTATAAAATATTTTTGCAATACACACTTGCCAAATGCTTGGTACAAAGAAAAAGGTGGCAAGAAACTAACATTACCACAAGATGTTAGATGGAATAGAGTTTCCAACTGCTTAGGGGTTTATGTTACTCAATGGCCCAAGTTGTTGCAAATCTGTGAAGTTGATAGTAAACCATTGATTTTTGAAAATTATGGAATATTCAAATTAAAAGAATGGCCGAAGACTTTTTAAAATTGCTAAAATCAATATTTGTGACACTTGACAGAATTCAGAAGAAAGGTGTCAATTTGTCCCTTGCGATTGAGTAATGGAAAAAAAATTGAGTGCTGCCGTTTTTTATAGTATTGAAGATGAGTACAGAAATTTAAAGCAATGTCAGATATTTGAAAGGAGATATGATCAAGATTTTACGCCATTTCACTTTTTGGCATATTTGCTGGATTCTATCTGAAATAAAAACAAATACTCACCGTCGAAAGAAGAAAAAAGTTTGCTTTAGATACAGTTTATCAGCATTTTTCTGGCACAGTGTTATTACCATTAATAATTAAGTTGTAAGCGAAATCCGATCCGTTCCAGAAACGAGTTTTCAGAAGAAATATTACAAAATGTTAACAAAGTACAGTGGTGTAAATCTCAAAAAGATATTCCACAAGTACTGAGTACTGGATCTGATAATTCCCTTTCTGTGTGCCGTGGCTTCTTCTGTAGACAGGAAAAGAATGTTTTCTTCATATGGACTGGTTCATTCACATATTAGGAATGAAAAAGCATTACCTAAATTAGTATTTCTCTTTAAACGTTACAATACTTATAATATGTCTTGTTTTGTACTTTTTCACAACAAACCTATTTGAGAAATTGCCAAAGCCAGTGGAGTGTACTCGGGTTCGAAATAAAGAAATCGCTAATAAGATTTCTTCATTTTCCACCCTGAAAAAAGGCCACAGTAGGCCGAGCTTTTATGTTTTATAAAATTTAATGTATCGCAAGAATGCACTTTTTAGAGATTATGTTTTTTAAAAAATTGGATCTAAAATAAACTTTTTAGGGGAGTGGTTCCGATTTCTTTTATATTGTAAATTTCAAGCTATTTTTTTATACTAATAGGTTTCTTACAAAAATCTGTCGACAAACTTCTGGAAAATCTTATTTCTCTCCAGGGACTATTCAATACATCTAAAGTCAGACTGGTTAAAACGTTTAATGTATAGATTTAACTACATATAGCACCTAATTACACCTAAAGACTAGGTTCTGGGTACAAAAAATCATTCTCTAAAATAAAAAAAATATTTTACAATACACTAAAATACATTATCTTTCACACATAATTCTGTTGCACGTAAATTGTTTATAAATTTAGTCTTTCACTGTAATATCCTTAAGTAAAACACCATAATATCACTAGTAATTATCTAAATGTTTTAATTTTAAACACAATAATTTAATAATTTATCCTTATTTTTCGAAACTCTTCCATTTTTTCTTTTTTACTCGGGCATTTGCCATCTTTTACAGCGAACGCTCCATACTCACACGTTGGTACGTCACACTCATCGTTGGATATACATCTGAAAAATATAATAAATGTCTCTATTAGGCCATAGTGAATAATAAATAATATTATTTGCAGTCAGGAAATATTAAAAATTAAAATTTGTCCAAATGTAAGATACTGATAAATAAAAAACCAATTTCAGGTATTTATTCTGAAGACCATGTGACCTTTCTCATAGTCTGTTGCACAAATTTTATGATTTTTTTTAATACACTGGACGCCATTAAAACTAGATTAGATCTACGTAATAGACATATTTTTGGGTAGAATCCAAAAATGTAGTATTTACTTATTAAAGCTTGCCAATCAGTAAAGGCCAAATGTCAATGTGTTTGATGGCTTGTATAAACAATCATTATACCTATGAAGTCTACTGAAACCATTATTGTATTATTATATAATTTTTTCATAAATAATTATTTGATTTAAATTCTACGACTTGGGCAGTGACATGCATTTTCACATGCACTTCTGCTATCCCATTTGAGTTTTTATTTTTACGTTTGTTACCCAGAAAACTGAAAATTATATCTCAACTTACATCCTGTCTGTCATACTTATGTGTTCTTTCCCCTTCTTTAACTGGATACAGTCAAGATTTCCTTCATCGCAGTCACAACTGCAGCTGTCATAGTCATATGTGGGTTTTGGTTGAAAGTGCTTCGGGCATTTGCACCTGAAATAAAAGAACAAGAAAATAATATCCAGACGTAAAAGTGGGTAATAAGCAATTTTATCCGTTTTAACTGAAATCCAACTGTTTACAGTTTCATTATCCGAGGCCAATGACACATTTGACCAGGACGTCAATATCTACAACATACTGCAATTTCAGCCAATACCACCGAAAGCCATTATATTTCAAAATTGTCTCCTTCAACAATTACATAACACAAGTAGTTTCCGTCTCTTGAGTGATTAAGTCACAATGTTTGTAAGTTTTTCCTCTTATCCCCTATTAGATCCTTACCAGTTGAGCCGTCAGATATCACTTCGTTTTCTTGTGCCGTGCGAGTTACACTTGTATCAATAACTAAGTTAATGTGTTAATGTTTAGTGTAATCTGTGAAGTGATTTATATCAAGTACACTGGCAAAAAGTGAGGCATATCTACGTTTATATTCTGAAATGCAACACACATACGTTGTGTTACTATTAGCCTAATTCAGTTACATGATACATTTGTTTATTTGTTTATTGATTGTAAACATATCCACAGGAAATAAATTTCTGGTTAGATATTTACGTAAAGTACCTAGAATAAATAAATAAAATAAAACTATAATAGAAGGTCAAGTGCCCCAAAATACGGAAGTACCCGCAATCTAAATCCAGTATTACCAAGGAAAATTGTATCCTCGATAGCCTCTCAGTTTATCCAAACTTTCACTTAAAGTTGGTTACTTTCTACCCTAGGACTTCCCAATAAACAAATTCGTTTTATAATTGCCATTTCTACAACAGTTTTGTTTTATTGCTATTTTATTACCTCTATAAAATTGCAATAAAACAAAATAGTTGTATAACGTTTAAATTTTGCTTGTTGGGAATTCGAACATAGAATGCAGACTTTATAAAAAAAATCAACACCAATAATATTAAAGTAACGTGTAAAAAAAAATAAAAAAACTAATGTACTAAAAACTTCCAAACTTTCAATATCGACAAACCTAAAATTCAACAGCTTCTGATACTCCTACTTTCCTGAAATAATCAAGAATCATCTGTGGTTATTACTTTAAAATCTTACTTGGAATATAAACGAGATATTAGCCCTGGAGCTGTAACCAACTAATGTAGGAGGACTCAAAGAGCTCAAAATTTTTCACATTATTAATACACTTGCTCTTAAAATAGATCATGTTTCTTTAAACATCTACCTATGTTATGTAACTGTTGAAGGAGAAAATTGTGAAATATAATTGAAAAATGAATCGACTTACCTGAAGATTAATTTAAATTATATGAACAATTTTCTCCGAAACAATTACACACCACACTCCCTTACAAACCCATTTCTATTTAAGTACAACACAATATAAGTGATATCTGATGGCTCGACTGGTAAGGATCTGAGATGGGATAAGAGGAAAAAACTTATTTTAAACATTGTGACTCAATCGCTCAAGAGACGGAAACTGCCTGCGCTATGTAATTGTTTCGGAGAAAATTGTTCATATAAATTAAATTAATCTTCAGGTAAGCCTATTAATTTTTCAGTTTTCCATAAGATTTGTGCGGGGTTATTTGTGGGAAAACTAAAGTCATTATCCTGGTAAATAAGCTTAAAAACTATAAGTGTATAAGTACTCTAGTATGATTTGTTAATGTAATCAATTTTTACTACACTTATTTGCATAGACATATAAATAAAGTGAAATAAATACTGGTTAGGACTTATATTTTATTAATTATTGGAGTCAATGTTTTCCACTACATTAAAAGACAGTCACAATTTGACGAGAGAAAATTGAAGTACGTAATAAATTTTGAGAGCTATTTCGTTTATTTGAGTTTTATGGGCCATCCTTAGGCGAAATAATTACTTCCTGATAGTAGTTAAACTTTTATCAAAATGTGTATTTTGTTGCTAATAACGGTTAAGTGGCTTCCTTTTGTGTTATCTTGCGGTAGCCGTAAAACGAATGAATTAAATTCTAAATATTCACATATAAATGAATTTAAAATTTGTACATGTAATTTGATACCAAAAAAAAAAATACGAACTGCAGTTAAAATTTTTCTATTGAAGGTATAATGGGCAAGTAGACAATTTTTTTTTAATTATTTTAATAACATCTACACATAAAAACAGTTGACCCGTATTTATTATTTTATTTTTTTAAGAATGCCTTATAGTAAAAAAAAAGTTTAAACTGTGTTTAAACGGTTAGATATTACAACCAATTTTCGGGCTAATCTATTGGCTATGACGTAATAGCGTAATCAGCAGATTTAGGCGAGGAAATATAGCAGTCAACCTTCAATTTTTTTTTGCAGTAAGTCGGATTGAGATGTAGTTTTTGCATTTGCTTCGTTAACTCATCTAGAAACTTTGTGCCATATTTTGGTCTTGTATTTTCTTGAAATTGCATTGCTGCATCGAAAAGTGCATTCTTATAAGTGCATCTTTTCAAGTGATGAAGAAAAAATTCATATCTTCCAGAAAAAAACTCCCTAATCATACGAATTATATATTGTAATATATTTGTACCCATACCTTTCATTTACCTCTCGAATAGTTTCAATTGAATCAACTATTCCAACTCTGGTGATAAAGTAAGTTCATTGAAAAAGAGAGGACATGCCCATTTTGTATAAGTTAAGAGGTTGCCGATGTCAGATTCGGGACGAGCGACCCGAAAACCCCCCGGGTAACGAGTTTCGATCGATTTGATAAGTAATTTCAGTAAAACTCGAGGATTATTAGCTAGGTCGCGCGCACCAGGTCCTTCGGAGGAGGTTACCGATTACAGATGTGGGACGAGTGACCCGAAAAAACCCCCTGGTAACGAGTTTCGATCGATTTGATAAGTAATTTCAGTAAAACTCCAGGAGATGACGTTATTAGCCAGGTTGCGCGCACCAGGTCCTCCGGAGAAGGTTGCCTATGTCAGATTCGGGACGAGCGAGCCGAAAACCCCCCCGGGTAACGAGTTTTGATCGATTTTCCATGAGTTTACAGGGAACTCCAGGTGATGACGTTCCTGGTGCCGTCGTGACCTCCAGGTGCACAGGGGGCTCATTTGGACATTACATTCAGGTCCAGCGACTAAAAAAACCCCCGGTACTGAAATTCGTATGATTTGGGAGTTTTTTCTGGAAGATATGAATTTTTTCTTCATCACTTGAAAAGATACACTTATAAGAATGCACTTCTCGATGCAGCAATGCAATTTCAATAAAATAAAAGACCAAAATATGGCACAAAGTTTCTAGATGAGTTAACGAAGCGAATGCAAAAAACCCCATCTCAATCCGACTTACTGCAAAAAAAATTGAAGGTTGGGGCTATTTTTGTGTTATATTTCCTCGACTAATTCTAATTTGTGCTTGAACAGATAGAAGCGGGTGCTTTGTTGCCATGTTTAGATAAATAATGTAAAATATTACGTACTGCTATACGGAATCCTCTGCAAGTTGTCAATCGCTTTAAGAATATATAGAATATTTACTTGCTCGGTATTTGAAACACTATTAAAAATTAATATTAAAAATTATTTCATTCAATGCTCATTTTCTTCTAGAAATGTGGCAATGTAGCGAATTACTGTCAAATGTAAAATGCCCATATTTCACAATTTGGACTGTTTAGCCCAGTCGACGAAAGTATTTACCCACAAAAAGTTGCAAACTGTGTAAACTTTTTTTTAATGAGTTCGTGAAAGTGTGGAGAATAACATCCTGAAAAATTTACATTTCGCTTGGGTGCAGAACGAAAAAAGTCACGTATTTATGAACAAAAAATGTCCTAACAAAGTTTATCGTTAAAGCCACGGTTTTCTCGGAAAAAAATAGTCAACTGTAACGTTATAACTCGGAGCGAGATCCATGCGTGCACGCGCTTGAATAGGCATGACTGTGACACTGATGCACTGAATTACATGTCATTAAATCAGAATTTGTTCAATCTATATGAGTGTTGTTTTATTTAAAAGATGGAAATTGTAGCTTCCTGATGCTTTTTTGTTTCAAACAATACAAGCAAAGGATGGATGGGAAAAATATGCTTATGTATATTATTACGCCTGAACTCAATCCTCGTAATAATAAATATAGAAAAAAAATAAAAGCTCTTCAAAATAATTATTTCTTCATTGAGAACTGTTAAAAAGTATGTACACTTAATGATTATTATTGTTTATTAAGTTGTAGTAACGTGGTTTCAAAAAAAAGTACATCGCAAATCATTTTAATTTAATTGCTTGTGTTATTAGTGTTATTATTAAATTGTTTAAAAACCTATATATTGGCTTTTCTACATATATTTATTTTATGATGGTAACTTACCTTCTTGTATTTTGTGGTGGGCGATAATAGACGTCCGCAGATTTGAAAGATAATCCAGAGTTGCTGTCCATCACAGATTCAACAGACGTGTAGTTCGATTTTTCTTTACATTCACATTCCGTGTGATTGTAAAAGCTTAGCTTTTCTACTTTGGTTTCACTTGATCCCAAAATTTTTGTCTGAAACATTACAAAAATTTTGTTTCATCGCTTGCTATCATAATCATAGGTTGAGGAGAAAAATTTAATTGGTACATGTCATATTTACAGAATTTAAAAAAATGTACCCTCATTTCTAGGGCAGATGGTATATTAAAAAAGTAAGTGTAGTTTGTTTTATAAACATATGTTCTAATATGAAGAGTTTTCGAGATACTGAGTGTTGGGATTACATTTTTTTAACAGGTTTGGTATTACAAACTCAAAAATGCAACAATGTCCAATTAAAATTAGATATGGACAAATTTAGGATTTGAAAAAGATAGTTTTATTTTGATATATCATAGAAAACGCGACTTACTCACTCGCTCACTCATTGAAATTTTCACTCTTAATTTTTACGAGGTTGTTTTTGGCGTTGATCTTGAACAACCTAACTCTTTGTGGTTCTATTTTCATCGTTACATATTAGTTTCGTAATTGCTGTATAATTCTTTGATATTTGCATCATGCAAATTTACTACCGTGAAGTAGCCCCTAGCACATTTTCGAATTAAAATTAAATTTAAAAACTAAAAAAAACACGCTTTTATAAATACTGCACTAAAAAGCAAAAAATGATCATCGAACATGTTCTCTCTGCCTACCCCGTAAGGAACTTAGTGTAAGCTGTGTTTGTAATTAAGTATAATATTTGAGTATAGAGGCGTGGGGCGTTTTTCGAACGTTTCGAACAGGTTTGATAATTAAAACGCTGAAGACATCATTAGATTAAATGAAAAGCGCCCCACTCTTTTATACTCAAATATTATACTTAATTACAAACACGGCTTACACTAAGGCCCTTACGGAGTAGACAGAAAGAACAGGTTCGATGATTATTTTTTGCATTTTAGTGTAGTATTTATAAAAGCGTGTTTTTGTAGTTTTTTAAACTATTAAACGTAAAGAATTCGACTAAATATTTATAATCTGCGACCTCGAAAATCCCCAGATACCGACTTTCATACGAATCAGACCATAAATTACAAAACATATCCGCCATTTTGACGCCACCATTTTGAAATGTTAAATTTGGACCCGATAATTGTAATCCGCAACCTCGATAACCCACAGATACCGATTTTCAGTCGAATCCGACGATAATTGATAAAACCTCTCCGCCATGTTGACGCCGCCATTTTGAATTTTTAAGTTTTGATCACATACTTGTTTTCTACTTATCAAGCCCTTTCTTTTGATACCTCTATCAAGGGGGTTGTAAAGAAAATGATAATCCGCCATCTTGGGGCGGCGGCCATTTTGAACATATTATAATATTGAGTGTACTATATTGTATTGTCATCAGAGCTACACACAATTGCCAAGTTTCATGATGATACAACAATTAGAAGTAGGTGAAATTCAGTTTCTTAGACTTTTTACTTACATACATACATACATAGATATTTAGTTACAGGTCGACCTAATAAAAGCGTGTTAAAAATCAACAGAAAGGGGTGGGCTGTTATTAATTTCGACCCCCTCTATAAGCAACAGCGAGCAAACGAAAGGAACGGACAAGCAATCAAGGGCACACAACGAGCAAATTGTGTACTGAGGATGATTTAACTGAAAATGAACAAAATATTCATATCAGTTCACTCACCGAAAAAACAACCATTACCGATTTGCCATGTGAACAACCTGATTTGATAAATATAGATTGTGAGTGATGGATCTGATCAAACTAACCGCAGAAATTATTTGATCTGACAACACTAACAGAAGAACACCAGTGAAAGTGATCTGTTCAGTAATTAGTTTGCTGAGCACGAAAAAAAGTATAAAACATCCATTTTGACTATTTCCTGATCTTATTACAGCATATTCTCTATTCTGTTGTTAGAAGAAATGATAAATGTTAGTTAGCAAACCATAAAAACATTAAATATATATCGTTTCTCTTCGTTTCCAAACACGTGCACGGAATAAGTGGATCATCATCTCGATGAGTTGTCAAGATGCTATCTCAATAGGCATAGACAATCTCTTGGTATGCTTATAGTAAACTGTCTGATATTTTCATCTCACAAAATAAAAAAAAAATGTGTCTCAGTTCGTATACTTATCAACTTAATTAACTTGTGTTGTATAAGCACTGAAGGAAAGAAAATCTATCTATTAAATGTACTAATTTAAATAGTTATAATAATAATAATAACACACTCGCCAAATGCTTGGTACAAAGAAAAAGGGGGGAAAGAAACCAACATTTCGCATTCATACTACTTGAAGTAACCCACTGCGCATCCATATTACTCCAAGAAACCCACTGCTCATCCATACTACTCGTGGTATCCTACTACGCATTAATAGTATTCGAGGAAAGCCACTGCGCATCCATCCTCCTTGAGGAAACCCACTGCGCATCCATATTACTTGAGGTAACCTACTACGCATCCAAAATACACGGAGAAACCTACTGCGCTTTGATAGTACCCGAGGACACCTACTCGCATCCATGGTACTCGAGGAAACCCACTGCGCATCCATAGTACTCGAGAAAAGCCACTGCGCATCTAGAATACTCGAAGAAACCTACTGCGCATCCATACTACTCGAGGTAATCTACTGCGCATTAATGGTACTCGAGGAAAGCCACTGCGCATCCATTATCCTCGGGGAAATATACTGCACATCCATAGTACTCGAGGAAAACTACTGTGCATCTATACTACTAGAGGTAACCCACTTATTATGGAAGAAAGAAAATAATAGAAGATCTATAAACACCGTACAGGTTGCATGGTATTCTAATTTGAAATCGTAGAAGCTAGACACACAAGCGCTGACGCGTCTCTGACGCTATCTCTATCCTTGAACCATTGGTGTCAATTTGCTAAAATCTGCTAAAATAATTTTGAAAGGCATTCACGCTGATGTTCGTTTTTTCATAGGACTCGAATTACAATGGGGTGTTTATAAATCTTAAAATTCCACACCTAGATTCTCTATCCAAATCTCTCAACGAAAAAAAAATTGATACTATATTTGCACTTCACTATATGGAAATTATTGTTTATATTATGGAACTTTAATAACAATATTTGAAATCGCCTGCCCCAAAAACCTATAAAACGATATGCCACAGTGTGGGGGTGAGGGTGAATGAAGTAAAAATTTTTTTTGAGGCCATAGGTTCTTGTAAACATGCTAAATTACAACTTTATTTTTTCACCCCCTTTATTAATGGGGTAGGTAGTAATGGAGGTGCCTAACCATAAAATTTTTTGAGACCTTAACTTCTTTTATATATATACTAAATACCAATTTTATGGACTCTTACTTGCTTGATTTACCTATTTATCCCCATTTACCCCAATGTACACCCCAACCCTTTAACGTAATAAGTTGAAAATATAATTTAGTTCCAGATCTCGTTAAAATACATACGTGTACCAAATTTCAAGTCAATATCTTAAACGGTCCCAGAGTAAATCATGCGCACAAAAAAGTTACAGACAGACCGACAGACAGATTTTTTTTTGTCCAAACTCGACGTTTCATGACATTTTAAGCCATTTTCTTTTCTCGTTACTATAGGTACTTCCACTAGATGTACATAAGTACTGAAAAGAAAAAAACACGATTTTTTAAAATAAAAATCGCTTGGTTAAAATCATGATTTTCGTGATTTTAATCAAATGATTTAAACAGCTCAAACCTGTATTGAACGGACTTGTTTTTTAGATAGAGTGTCAAACCGGCAAGGCACATAGTTGTATTAAAATTAAGAATAAAATCTGTCTTGTTTTTTTTTGTGTTAGGCTTGCGACCACGGGGTCCCGGGTTCTAATCCTGGTTAGGGTAGGGGGTGGCGTTTTTTACGTGTTGCCGATATGGTAGCAGTGGGCTAACCGCGGTTGTGTGAGGAACAGCACTGCTAGTATTATTAACTAATGCAAGGCTATAGTTGACTTCAGATTAATTCTGCATATAAAAAATATCGGCGTCTTTGATCGTTACCGCACCATCAAACACGCCGACATTTTTTATATGCAGAATAAATCTGAAGTCAACTATATCTACGTGTTCTGGCACACTTCTTGACAATTGCATTTTGACAGTAATAAATTTGTAAAAAATACTGATCCACTGAATGCAGATATTTTCGAGGAAGATGATGTGCCCACTTACATAAAACACAGAAGAGGTGGGTCAGGGTGTAGCTCAAAGAAAATATAAATAGTTCCAGGAAGTGCATCAAATTGGCAAAAGTAGAATCTTGACACTAAAATTTAATTTATGAATGCCAGAACAGTTGGCCAATCGTAACTGTCTTCGTTTCGAACATGTTTATTTGTTTCTGTTGCGGCATCAAACGAGATACGATAAATCTCAATATTCATTATTTATGTCCACTGGTTGAAACGGCTTAGGATTATAGTTCAAATGTGTCATGTCATAACACAAGAATTAAAATAGTTGAAATAACTCTCGAGCGATGCCCGTCCACGTTATTTTTCACTTAAGTCACTTTAGAAAATAGTTTTCGTGTAGCAAGTGTCATATTTCATCCACAGGATGATCTACTTTTAAAGATATACACTGCGTTCCAAAATTCATATTTTTTTCTACTGCTAGGTTTTTAAGAAACGCAAAAAAGATCAGTTAGAATTTGAAAATTGCCATCTTTCTGTATTTTTGTTGCTCCATGTTTGACATAACTATGACGTCATCAGTGTACGGGGTGGACCAAATTAGATAGGATCTGTTTTCTCTAAAACTATGACAGATAGACAAAAACCAATATAGATGCCCTGAGCTCGATTTTTGAGACGCAAACCGCGATTGTCTATCTTCTTCGACTATCGAGCACCTGAGCGTTTTTGGAAACTTGGCATTTTGAGATGACTTCTATATCTCAATTACCAAGTGTGGAATCGAAAATCAAGTAACACATTCTTAAGGCACTTTTTTGAGTAGAATCCGTTGCTGATAAAAAGAAAATTATGCATGTCCCGGTTCTCGAGATATAGACATAATTTGTGTTTTATAAATATAAATTATTTCATTATTCGATCACAACTTAAATTAGCTATCCAACGATATATCATATGTCATATTTATCACTAGATAAAGTGGTTAATTTTCGAAGAATTTAATATATTTGTGAGGAGGCCATGGAAAATTATCAACAACAACACTTCTTATGTTATAAAATAATTTTGCCAAAAATAGGAAGAAATAAACTATAATAAATGTTCGAATTGTCTTCCATTGACATCTATGCATTTTTGACACCTTCTCCTTACAGCATTTGTTTTATTTCCAATCATGACAGAAGTTATTGTCCGAAACGCAGCTAATGTTTTGTTTTCTAATTATTCTATGTTATTAGAACGTTCTCTATATATATTTTTTAAATAATCCCAAAACCAAAAGTTGATAAGGGTTATATCGGGAAGTCTACCTGGCCACAAAATAGGACCATTATTTCCTAAAAATTAAACAATATTTAAACTACTTTGTTGTTTATTAATGTCCAATTAGCTAAATTAATTGTTAGTTATAAATTTAATTAACTTAGCTAACTAGACATTGATAAACCAGTCCTGAGTGATATAAGGATGCCTATCCAATCCTCGCCAAATTGAGCATTTAAATGATTTCGTGTTTCATTTGACGTATAACCTGGGGCGCCATCGTGTTGGTAAATTTATCTTTGAAATTGTCTTACATACATATTGTCTACAAAGGGTTCTATTTACTGTCGTAGAATGTTAATAAAATTTTCGGAATTCAAATTACCGTGAAAAAAATGAGGACCTATTATTTGATATCCAATAAAACAACATTATACACCAAATCCAAATCGTCCTTGACGATTAACCGTAGCGCTTACATGCTGATTTTCATGAGCCGAGCAAAGTGGTGGTTATTATGCCGATTAAAAATTCCGGTACTGTTTATATGGGCCTCGTCTGTCCATATAATAATTTTTTCTTCAAATCCTGGCACTTCATTGCACTGACACAAAAACCACTGGCAAAAATCAAGACGCCTTTGAAAGTCGTCTCGGCGAGACATTTGGCGTGGCAAGTCACGGTCAATAAACGATACGGTTACATCAATCAGCAGCTTTAGGACGAGAGAGACGCGGGGGGCGGGAAATCGAATGAAAGAGACAGACTAGGGATTGCAATTTACCGGAAGTTTTAATAACCGGTAAATCGGTAAATAAAAATGTAAATTACCGGTTAACCGGTATTTACCGGTAATTTTTAGAATGGATGATTAGGGTGGCGAAAATGGCAATTGTCTTTTTCCATGTACAAAATTATCTAAATTTAACAAAAAACATTTTTATATACGTATATTTGATATAATGAACAAACAAAAGGTTTTTTATCAACAGTAAAATCACAAGAGCTTTTTTTTATTGGATAAATTTCTCTTTGTAACGAAATAATTTTGCCAATCAGTGATTTTATAAGAAAAACTGACATGAAAAAATCGCGAGACCGGAGGTCTAGCGATTTTGTCAAATGTCAGTTTTTCGAGCAAAATTACTGATTGACAAAATTTTGAGTTAAAAAGAAATTTATCCATAAAAGAAAAGCTCGAGTGTTTTTTTGGCAAGATAAATTAACGACAGAATATGAATGTGAACTAACAAAAACAATAATTTATTAAAAATAATTATAATTTTCCCAAAACGACTCATATCGTACAGTATAGTTTCCACATTACTTAAAAATTATAGCTGACAACAGATTTCAAAGTGACGTGCGACTACTAGGTGTACTCTGCTTTTGAGGAACAGGCATTTTTATCGGTGATAAAAAACGATGCACCTTTTTTATCGCTGTCAAAGTGACAAAAAGTGTGACTGTCAAATAGACTTTTTTATATAGGAGTTAATTTATCAAAAGGAAAAAATATAAATGAAATAAATTTAAATAAATAATTATTCTGTAAATAACAAAAATATCCACTTAAATAACAAAAATTATAAACATAAACTCAAATAGGGCATTTACTGAATACCTAATCTAAAAATACAATATTTTTTAAAAATAGCCTGTTAAAAGGGTTAGTTTTTCAAAGCTATGTATGTTAGTCGTCTGATATTTGTGCATAGAATACCACCGGCTGAAGATGCCCTTCCTCAATCGATATTGGTGGGTCGATAAGTTAATAAGAATTGGTAATAACATACTTCTAAATGTATTCCACGGATATTTGCTGCAGTGAAATATTCAATTTTCGGTCGTAAGATATTGTCAATGTCTCTCTTGTATTTCTTAGAGCTTGGTGTTTGGAGTTTACTTTTTATAATATTATTTATTTATTGTTAAAAGTGCTCTGTGTTGGGACAGTCACTCTGTATTTAGTGAATACTAGTCAGTGACATAAATAGAAACGTAAAATACGTGACATATCGTAAGTTCAGAATTTACCGAAATAACCGGTAAAAAATTTAAATAACCGGTAATTATCGTCATGTGTTTTTTGTCCTAATAACCGGTTAACCGGTAATGCAATCCCTAAGACAGACATATCTAATTTCCGTGCAGAAGACAGATTCCGGTAGGGTCTACAGCCTACGTCACCTGTAGACACTACAAGCATCTTTGTCTCTGTCTTCTGCACGGAAATCAGATATGTCTGTCTCTTTCATTCGATTTCCCTCCCCCCGCGTCTCTCTCGCCTTCAAACTGCTGATTGAGACAACCGTATGGTTTAATAACCGTGGTGGCAAGTTACCCCGAGCGCTACCATCCACACTCTCGCCTAGCACAGTAGTGTTCTGTTTTTTAGACGAGATGGACGACGTCGAAATTGCCGCTGCTACAGTTTATTGTGCACTAGCCTATTACAATTTTGTGCAAACGTATTAGAAACTAAAAATAAAAAACCTTGGAAGAAAAGACGATGATGGAGCGGCGGCGAGGCGAGCGGAGACACGGCGAGTCAAAGCGAGCGTGCCATCTGCACACTCGCGTTCGGGTCCTCTCGCTTTGCCTCGGCGAGAGTGAAGAGCAGGCATAATTTTGTAGGGTTTGAATTTATTTTTTTTTTAAGCAACGCAACGCAGTTGTTTTTTGGATTCCGAAATTTTCCTGTATTTCGCGAGACGATATATTAAAATTTTCTCTTATAGTTTCTAAAACAATATTTTCTTAGCTTCTCTACCTGCATTATTATATATTTTTATTCGATATTTTACAAATGATCCAAACTCTTTTAAATTTTGTTGTAGCCTTTTGAATAATAATAATAATAATAATAATAATAATAATAATAATATGTCTTTATTTATCAGCTGCAAAAAGTAACAACCAAAGAATATATGATGGGAGGTGGCGGTATCCAACAGAGCTGCTCATACAACCACCCCATTGCAAATTAATACATAGAAGCCACTATTTTAATAATAAAAAATGCGAACTCTTACTAACTACACAAGTGAGTGTTCCATTACGTCAGATCTCGTTTGTTGTAAATTAATGTTCTAAATTTATTCCGAAAAACAACAGTGTTGGAAGCTGCCTTGATGTAGTCCGGTATAGAATTAAATATTTTCACAGAGTTATATGAAAAACTACGCTGGAACATAGCCGAATTGTGTCTAGGAACAGTGAATAGTTCTTGATGTCGTGTGATACGCTCATGAGTGTCACTGCCTTTAATAAGTTTATTGTGGAGGTATTGAAGTAGCTTAAGATTATCTATTTTGTAGATTAAGCAGGCCATGTGAATTTGAAAGCGTTCTTCGAGCTTGAACCACTTAGAATCCTTCAATGCCCCTGATATATGATCAAATTTTCTAATATTATAACTAAACCTAATGCACATATTTTGTATTTTCTGAAGGCTATTTTTATCCCTCTGCAGTAAAGCTGGCCAGTATACAATATTACAGTATTCAAGATGCGGGAGTATCAAAGAATTAGTTAATCTCAACTTGACCTCGGTACTAAAAATATCCTTATACATATACAAAATTTTTAATTCATTAATTGAAGTTTGAATTATATTTGATACATGAGAGGTAAATCTAAGGTCAACATCCATGTTAAGACCGAGATTTTTACAATTTTTGACTGGTTCAAGCTCAACATTGTTAAGAACAATTTTAAACAAGGGATTATTGATAATAAAGTCACTGCTTCGACCAAACACCAAAACCTGCGTCTTTCTCTCATTAAGGATTAACCCATGTGCACCGGAATATCTACCAATCATGTCTAAATCTGAGTTGATATGAAGAACGGCTGAACCTAGCTGATCATAGGTAAAGGAGTAATATACTTGCGTATCATCAGCGTATTGATGCGATTGACAGAATTTTAAATGCTTATATAGATCTGTAGTATAAGGGGAAAACAGTAAGGGTCCTAATATACTACCCTGAGGCACACCCTTTTTTAAAGCAATGAATTCGGAAAACTTGTTATTTAAAACAACTCTATTATTTAAATAGTTTTGAAAAAACTGAAGTGCTATGTCGCTGACACCAAAATATTTAAGTTTAGTTCTCAGGGTACTAGGGTAGTATGATCTAGAGTATCAAAAGCCTTACTGTAGTCCAGTAAAATTAGACATGAATTCTTATTGTTGTCGCTAGCTCGAAACAGATCATCAGTTACATTAAGTAAAGCAGTAGCTGTACTATGATGATGACGAAAACCAGACTGAGTCGGAGCTAAAACTTTTTATTTACGAAGTCACTTAACTGGCTCTGTACAATTTTTTCTAGTAATTTAGACATGACTGGTAGAATATTAATAGGCCTAAAATCAGAAAGACGCGAAGGATTGGTGTTCTTTGGTACAGGAATGACGTTTGCATTTTTCCAAGACTTAGGAAATTCACCTGTTAACAAACATTTATTAATAATAAAGGTAATATGATTGCTTAAATGTGGAATTAGAAATAATAACATTTTAATAGATATGCCATCGGATCCCACTGCATTAGAATATTTTTATTTCTGGCTGTCTCTTTTCTGGATATCTAAAAATATTGTTTAGGCGGCACTTTTGGCACAAATTTTTGCTGCCTGTAATTTAGCTATTAAAGTAAAGCTCGGAAGCTAAATTTGTATCTTCTCCGTATTCTATAAAACACTTAGTCATATCATATTTTTCACCATTACTAATTTGAACCATTTTAACAATGCTCACTCACAATTAACTCACAAATTAGTTTTTGACATTTACGATTACATTTTACCATGGCCTTCTCAATAAATATTAGAAATGAGATAAATATGCATATATGTCAATGGGAGACGATTCAAATATTTATTGTATTTTAGTTTTTCTTATTTTTGGCAAAATTATTTTATATTATAAAAAGTGTGGTTGTTAATAGTTTTCCCTCACAAATATATTAAATTTTTCGAAAATTAACCACTTTTTTCTAGAAATAAATATGACATGATGTTTCGTTGGATAGCCAATTTAAGTTGTGATCGAATAATGAAATAATTTACAGGGTGTTCCTTCTAAAAAAACACAAGTTATGTCTATATCTCGAAAACTGAGGCATGCTTAATTTTCTTCTTATCAGCAACAGATTCTACTCAAAAAGTGCCTTAAGAATCTGTTACTCTATTTTCGATTCGACACCTTGGTAATTGAGATATAGAGATCATCCAAAAATGCCAATTTTCCAAAAACGCTCTGTAGCTCGGTAGTCGAAAAAGATAGACGATCGCAGTTTGCTCCATTGTGTGTTTCTCAAAAATCGATCTTGGTTTTTGTCTATCTGCCATAGTTTTAGAGAAAACCCCAAATCCCATCTAATTTGGTCCACTCTGTAGAAAATTGGGTAATTTCATATTAAATAAAAAAATGTTCAAGTTGTGATTTGCTTAATACCTAAATAATATTTTCTAATGGACTATTAATTACAAAATAATGTAAAATATGTAATATATAATCGCACTGACTTCCGATATATCCTAACCATACATCAAACCACCAAGATAAAAGTTTGATGTGGTTTTCAAATATGAAATGCAGCATATCAACGGAAAAGGTATATCTACTTTTTTATCATTAATTATCTACACTGAATGACTTTTTCTTCGTGCAAATCATATCGTTGAACAATTTATAGAATCGCGTCGTGTACTATACGGAATTCCAAGCGCGCTAAAACCGTTTTCCTCGAAGTATTGCTTTTACGTTGATTTATCGCAGACAGCTTTGACGTTCGAGCTTTCTTGTTTCCTCCGTTTCACTTTGATTAGAACATCCTTTATTTTTCGTTCGTTGTACGTGCCATTAGGCTCAATGACCTGCCATTTTATGCATTAACACTATTTGTTACAATAATTAATATAGTGACCTAAATGTTAAAAGCTCGAACTTCCCCGATTATATAATTGGGTTTATCGATTTTTTAAACTAGGTTATGCACCAGACTGTAGTAATAATATCCCGGATAACAATACATTTAAAAATTGAATAAAGTCTTATCTAATACATCTATCTATAATACAAGTAACAAGTTAATGTATTATCATTTTAATAAAAGAAGCGGACTGCGGTTAAAAATTCGAAAAGATATACGTTCTATGTATATTCGCCATTTTGTTCCTTTTACTTTTTAAAAGTTTTCATATGTCCCAAAGTCACTCACGCAGTTCAGATCAACTTTTCAACATTTCGTTTTCCCACATCGCTTCAGCCGATTAGGCTCTACCAGGTGATCAAAGGCAGATTATACACAAGGAGTTCGTAGGGGGTGATCCCCCCCAACATCATCAACTACCTATAAGTATTATCTTTCTCCGTCCATAGTTTTGTAGACATAGTTAAAACAGACAGACACACCAAACAGACCGTCAAAAATGAACGACTTTAATTTTCAAAATTTATAGTCTCCAAGTCTCCTACACAACATTATGTATATTCAAATATCGTACACATAAGAAGTTAGAATTTAAATGTGTATTTTTAGATACACATATGATATGAAATGCATATGCAGCTACTGATATTCATCTGTGACATACCTTGAATGTGTCTCACATGAAATAGTTCTAGAAAAGATGAGTTTTTATGGTATTCGAAGTTTGCCATTGAATCTTTTCTATTTCTATCTTAACAACAAACTTCAGTCTGTCTCTATAGATAATTTAAACTCAGAACTTCTTCCGGTTAAACATGGGGTTCCTCAAGGCTCTATTTGCCCCCCCCTTTTTTTTTAGCGAGGAGGGGAAACCCACACAGGCTGCCTATCCCAACTAGGAATAGGTCTGAGTGTCAGACTCCAACTGACTAAAACCCCACCTCTTAGGACACTGCAGTCTCCTGGGCTTATCGTGCTCACCCTGTTTTTTAGTTTTTAATTTACACTGCCCATTTTAATAATCCTGTGTCACTGACAAGGTGATACAGGTCTGAAAATGGACGAGTCTTGATGGTTTCCAGGTCTGTTTGTGTTTGCCCGTAGATATTATACCTTCTGCGGACCAATCCCTCACAGTCATGTGTAATATGTTTTACAGTTTCTGGTACCTTACCGCACAGTCTGCAGTTAATGTCGCCAGCAAACTTTCCAATTAGATGCAGGTACTTCTTGACGGGAAAGTGTCCCGTCAGAAGAACAGTTATGGTTCTCAACTGAGTCCTGTTCCTTGTGAGCAATTCTTCAGTTTGTTTTGAACATGGTCCATTGATAAGTGTTTTCCCATGTCCATTTTCTGGAATATTTCTCCAGTAGTGGTTGTGTTTACTCTTGACCCAGTCTTTAATTACCCTTCTTGCTGAGCCTTTTGTGATACCTAACGCGGGTTCTGGGCCATAGAATATATTCGCTGCTCCTTGTCTCGCAAGTTCGTCAGCCTTCTCGTTGCCCTCTATACTGGAATGTCCCGGCACCCAGAGTAATCTTACTCTGTTCCGCTCACCCAGAATTTTGAGCTCTTCGTGGCAGTCCCAAACCAGTCTGGAAGACACTTTGTTAAAGGCTAGTGCCCCAAGTGCCGCCTGACCGTCTGTTGCGATTGAGATCTGCTGGTTCACATATCGTCGTTTAACATTCTCGCGTATACACTCGAGTATAGCCAGAATTTCTGTCTGGAATACAGTGCAGTGCCGTCCAAGAGAGAGACTTATACTCTCTCTCGGCCTCACACCATGTATTCCTGCTCCAGCTCCTGATTCCATCCTGGACCCGTCAGTATACCAGACCAGGCCTCTGCGTAAAGCATCAGGAGCACCTGTCATCCATTCCTTCCTATCACCAATGGTGATAGTGAAGGGCTTGTTGAATGTAATTTTTGGTGTCATGTGGTCCGACCTCATGCTCAATAGAGGATCCACTACGGTGTTTATTATCCTCATGTGCCCCGAGTTGCCTCCAAGAGGAGTCGGGTTCTGAGGATTTTGTAGCCTGTAGGCCCTTATTCTGGTCTACCCCTGAATCACAAGACTCAATGGAGGGAGGTCTAGTAGGGTCTCCACGGCCCCCCTACTCTTTATATTATACGTCAATGATTTTTTTCACTTTGTCACCAAAGAAATGCATCGCTTATGCTGGCGATTATTGATTTTAATTTGAATATTCCTAACCTAAATGAGATTAGATTTAGTTCTATCAAACAAGCTGGTGCTTGGTTCTTTTCGAATAATCTTAAATTAAATGAAGAAAAAACACAACAAATCGTTTTCTCAACAAATAATTCATTAATCAAGTGTAAGTGTTAAAATTCTTTGCCTTGATTTAGATGACACTCTTAACTGGTCCAATCATGTGGAGCAACTGTCACACTAATTATCAAGTTCGATATTCATGCTACGTAGGCTAAAAAATCAACTTTATTCTAAAACCTTAAGAACATGCTATTTTTCATTATTTCATGCTCATATTAATTATGCTATACTCCTATGGGATGGATCATCTCGGGTAGCTGTAGTCTTTCGTCTGCAGAAGAAAGTAGTCAGGTTAATTGCTAATGCATATTGGAGGGGTCATTGTTTACCAATAGTTAAAAGTATTGGTATAATGCCATTTCCTTTTACTAGATATTCACAAGAACGTAAATTCTTTTTGCACTCAGATTTTTATTCGTATGGCACTAGGTCTGCCAATCAACTTAAGCAGTATCATATTAGATTAACAAAATCACAGAAAAACTCTAAACCGTCAATTATTATACAATCACATTCCTAATGACGAAAAATCTCTTAATTTTAATAGTTTCAAGAACTTAATTAAATAACACATTTTAAAATATTGTTTCTATTCAATTCATGATTTTTTTTTTATATTTTTTATATTGTGTGAAGTATTTGTAAATGTAGTGATGTGTATACATTTTTTATGTTTATATTTTTGTATTTTATATTTTTGAATTGCAAAAAACGTGTACTGTAATTTGGTCAAATAAAATATCTATCTATCTATTGTTGGTGGTAGCTATTCCACCAGAATACGCACCAATAGACAACAACAAAACAACCATTCTATTTATCTATGAAAATTCAACAAAAAAGGATGATACGAAAGTTGATAGCACGCATTCTGATGTCTTACAGCAACACAAAAAACATTACAGAAAATTAGATAATAATTCGATTTTATACGACTTTACGTAAAACCCAAAATTTCTGAGTAAAATGCGAAAAACACCTGAAAAAAAATTGAAAAATTCCGCTCTCAAAAAATGTTATCTGCTCAATTTTTATAAAACACAAAAAAAAATTGAAAGGTTTTTTAAGAAATCCGGAAAAATTGTTGCTAACTAATGAATCTTAAACAATAGTCTATGTAATGAAACATTATTTGACGAGTTTTTTGTAAATTTTTCGTGCAAAGACGAGATTACCTTCCCCCTCTGTTTTCGAGGGTGCTGAACACGATGGAAGTGGTGGGAAAAGTTTTTAACCACCGCAACCTCCTGAAACGGTCAAAAACCACCCCTTTAACCACCCCTTTTATGAATTCCTTCATGTTTTTATATAAAAGCGCTTGAAATTAAATGGAAGGGGGTTATAAAGTAAGTGGAATCCAGACAGCAGGGCTAGGGGGTTGATTTATCCTCCCTAGGGATGGAAAATCATTTTTTTTCAAATGATTTGGTTCAAACGCGTATCCCCCCGTTTTCGGTGTCGCTGATCACGGGAAAAATTACCTGTAAATCCTGTCATACTTTCTGATGAGTGAAGGGTGGTTTCTGCTCGTTTGAGGAATGAGGAGCGCTAAAAATGAATATTTTTCCCGTGATCAGCGACACCGAATCATTTGAAAAAAAATAATTTTCCATCCCTAGGGAGGGTAAATCAACCCCCTAGGCCTGCTGTCTGGATTCCACTTACTCTATAACTCTCTTTTGTGTTATTTCAAGTATAATCCGTCGGTAAATCACTCCCCAGACTCGTTAATATATAAAAAACATAAAGGGATTCATAAAAGGGATAGTTAAAGGAGTGATTTTTGGCCGCTTCATGGGATTGCGGCGGTCAAAAACTTCTCCGTCGTATTCAGCACCCTCGAAAACGGGGGGGGGGGAGGTAACCTTGTCTTTGCAAAAAATGTTTACACTATTTTTGCCTTCATTACATAGACTACAATCCTATTATAATATGACGAAAAGAAACGTTGAATAGAAACAAAAATGTAACACATTAACTCACGTACTTATCATGTATTATTCATTTTATTATTAAACATAGAATCATGTACTGCAAAAACTATCATATTACAAAATTGCATTTGATTAGGAGTGCAACCATAAATTCTCTACGGCGTTTAACTGGTTGTAGATACTGATTCCATATCAGTTTGAATTATACACAAACACACTGCTGAAAATGGACCGACCGAGATCTCTACACTGGCAGATCCAACGGGGGGGGGGGGCATAGGGGCATGCCCCTCTTTTAAACCCTTGAAGGGTTTTAATAGTTAGACATTTAGAAATGAATAACAACATATTTATGAAAACTGAAAAGTAAAATCAGTAAAACAAATAGGTTTTTTTACATTATAGAAAACGCCCAAAACATTTTCGCCGTTTCTATACGATCACTACTCGGTCAAGCGAAAGTTTTCTGTTGTTTTTCCAATTTAAATTTATTTTAAGGAAATATACTGCCCTGCTATGACAAGAAGTCGTATCTGAGAAAATGTAATTTTAGAGAAATCAACTATTTTCTGAATTACGTTATGCCATCTACATTTCATAATTCATGATTTTCATTTTTGCCAAATAAATGTGTGTCCCTTTTATCAGTGTAAACATATAACAGAACATTGTTATATATGTTAAGTTACGAAAAATAAATCTGGAAATGATCGGATATTACGGATATTACTTTTGAGCTTAGTGAATAGGTCTATTTTGTAGATGCGACACATATTCGTCATGTATATTCACTAGTTTTGCTTTAGATACGACTTCTACATTTTGTATAGTGGTGAGGATCACTAGTACTGTGCAAATGCAATTAAAATCTCAAAAATTAATTTTTTGCAGTTACGACATCTTGTCTTAGCAGGGCAGTATAGCTGTCTGGTATCTATCTAATGTTTCAACTGTTCTTTCCGTGGTAAAGGCATCTTTTTTTACTAATTTTGAGGTGCTGAAAACGGATCCGTCATCCGTTTCGGCAAAAAATCTCGGGAACACATTAAAAAACAACGCTTATTTGGGGGTGACGTTGGAATTGATATTAGTCTATATACTAAATTTCGATAACTAAGTAGAAAAAGAAGTAAAAAAAAAACAAATTCACCCCTTCAACCCTCCTCGCCATTCCCTCACCACCCCCAAGAAGGTTGTAAGCTACTATAACTACTATATAGTTATTTACATATTTTTAAAAGAACCAGAATACCTCATTACACTCATATGCCTTCTCAGGGATATTGATCGGTTTTAATTACAAAAAAATACTAATACTCAGTTGGATGTATTTTTATCATATTAACGTGACTTGGCCAATTCAGATTACTCCTGAATATTTCTTACCTCTCTAGGGAGGGGGTGTAGGGTGTCAATATCCCCTTTAAGAAATATTGCCTAATTTTTATAGTAAAAAATTATTTAGTTATTTAAATAATTAAAGAATTTTTTAATATAAAAAAAAAACAAGTAATATTTTTAGGCGAGCCCCTAAAAAGATGAAAAAGAAAGTCGCAGAACCTCCCAAATAAAGTTACCGGATTGAAACCAATTGGAATCGATTAGTTACGTTTTAGGGAACAAAAAACCTAAATAACATTTTTTTGTCCGAGTGGCAGGTAATTTGTTATTAACAATGAAATTGCAAAGTAAAAAAAAATGTGAAAAATCCATTTGAAAACACATTTCATAAGTTAATTGGGCAAAAATAAACACTTTTTGTCTCTTGTAATGTTTTCGAAAAATGCACTGTTTTTGAGTTATAGGCGATTTAAGGTCCGAAAATGGCCAAAAGTCGACAACTTCAAAAATTCATATCTCGGCTTCTACTGACCTTTTTTAATGTTTTTGGTCGCAAAATGATCGTTAATACTTATACTTATTTTTTGTAATAAAGCATCTTTTCATTTTCATCCTGAAATTTATCATCGAAGTATCGCTATTTTTACTCCAATCAAATTCACTTTTCGATGAACGAAGTACTTTTTTATTTGAGTGTTCCTGATTCAAATCAGTTTCAATTAGACGTTTTTTCGAACTTGTTTTCCTTTCGTTATCCATAGTGAAATTTAATATATGCTATTTGAAAAAAAAAATGATGAAAACAACAAAAGAGTGAGTTATTGAATGGTATCTTTCCTGCAATGTGTTATACGCATATTCGCAAACTTCGGTGATAGTTACATGCAATCAATACATTGAAGATGAATTGATTAGACAATATTGGATGAAATTTACACGAGTTGAATTGTAAAACTACTATTACCCACGAAATTATTGCAGCTTCTTTAAATAAAATGAACTCTAGTATGAATGTTCGCAGTGCAGACTGCTTCACTTGTTCAAACAAATGAGTAACGTGGGATGCGCGCGTGATTTGAATTACGTTCGAATAATTCAATTAGAAAAAAAAAATTTTACATTAATTCTTAATTTTGAAATTATTAATTATTTAATTCTTAAATTTATATACGAATAGATGAATACATAGAAAATAAACTCATTGAAATATAAATAACTTAGATGCCTATTTAACTATAAATATACGCGTATCTGTCTTAGATTAAGCAGCTTTGAAAAAAGTAGAAAAAGAATGAAAAATTTTAACTTAATCTAGAATGTTTGCTTCTTTTTCTACTTACCTAACGAAACTGAGTATTTTGAAAGAATTTCCTGTACTAAAGAATAACTTTTTGTTGCAAGTTCTAATATCAATATCAATGCCACCCCCAAATGAGGGTGGCATTGGAATTCATATTAGTCTAAATATATAAATACATAAATACTAAGTTGCGATAACTAAATAGAAAAAGAAGAAGTAAAAAAAACAAATTCACCACTTCAACCCTCCTCGCCATTGCCTTACAACCCGTAAGAAGGTACTACAGAAACAACTATTATGTTGTTTCTCTTTATGTTGAGTACCATGTGAATGTTACTACAAAAATAATACCCAGTTTTGAATTAATTAGTATCACCGGCGACCCCGCCTAATCTTCGAATATTCTCGTAATGGTTAAAAAAGATTGTTCTTAACTAAAAAAAAAAAAAAATCCTAACGTGATGGGGAAAAATAAGTTTCATATTCGGTTTCAGCGACCACAAAAACATATGCTACACTGGGTCTGGTCTGACGCACCTCGCAAAAATATTTCGTAGTCCTGTATAGTTAATGAAATATGTGGAGGACAATATTATTTGTCAAGAAAGAAACCTGCCATACTTTTAGAGGAAAATATGGAGGGCGATGGCCCTAAAAAATAATTAATTATGAAACTATGGAAACCCCATAATTAATAAAAAATGACGCAGGAATATAATATTTAGAATGTACTGATTGCCAGGAAGAATATCTGATATATTTTTCGTTAAAAGATGAAGAGTATAGAGGGAAGTTTTGTGTAAATACCTTTCCAGATTTTTTTATTGTGGTTGGGTTGAAACTACGTTAATTTTTTCAGGAGTAGATTTTATTTTTCTGTTTCTTATTGGGATGCTCTGCCACATGTATTTTCTTCTAAACAGTGTCGTCAAATCTGCAAAATAATACAATTGACCAGTATTTTACTGGAAAATAACCTCTCCGCCCGTGACTTTTACGTCAAAGGATCAGTCAGAGGGTGGCTTCTGACAAATAATGAATGAGAACAAAAATAATAAAATGACGTATTTTACTGACGTTTCGGAAAACGAATCTGTTTCCTTTCTCAAAGCGTATTATAAATGTTTGTGTGCTGTATATATTAAATACTTTAAGAATATATTTGTTATATTCAGTATCCATAGATACTTACTGCTTACACAGAACTGTTGATATATCTAGTTGATAGTTTTATTTTCAACAATGTTGAGTTTGTTAAGTTCTTCTTTTAACATCGGCAGCCAGGTTGTGCAAACATCTGCGGAACAATTCGACACGTATTTATCCTCATTCTGAATTTTATAGCCGCTTGTTAATTTTTCTTTTCTTGCTATCTGTCTCTTTTGTTAAAATTTTTGCCGAGTCCCAGTATATAGTGTTCGCAAATCTTCGATTTCTGAATGTAACCCTGTGCTCATCCAATCTAACACTGAATGGTCTCGATGACACCCGCATAATGTTTATTACACTCACACGGAATGCTATAAATGCAGTTTTTTGAATTTTGCTCATGATTTAGCGATTTTGTTTTTGTTAAAATAGATCTCAATGTATTGCCCTTTGAAATATCGTCCTAAAATCAAATCTATTGCCTATACGGCGTAGCTTTTCAGATAATCCGTACACATAAGGAATTAACGTTGTATACCGTTGTTCAGGTTTTTGTCGTACATGGTTATTATTTTCTATATATTATGTGAAATTTCTATCAACAAAAGCTTCAGGGTATTGATTGTTTATAAGAACCTCTTTTATAAAGCGTTTCTCATTGTCTTATATTTCATCATTAGAAGAAATTATTTTGGCCCTATCATATAGGCATTTTATGACACCCTTTTCAACATGCATCGACTGGGACTCGGCAAAAATTTTAACAAAAGAGACAGATAGCAAGAAAAGAAAAATTAAAGAAGCGGCTATAATACTACTGAATGAGTATAAATGTGTGTCGAATTGTTCCGTAGATGTTTGCACAACCTGGCTGCCGATGTTAAAAGAAGAACTTAACAAACTCAATGTTGTTTAAAATAAAACTATCAACTAGAACTAGTTCTGTGTAGGCAGTAAGTATCTATGGATACTGAATATAACAAATATATTCTTAAAGCTGTGTATTTAAGATACACAGCACACAAACATTTATAATACGCATTGAGAAAGGAAACAGATTCATTCGTTTTCCGAAATGTCAACAAAATACGTCATTTTATATTTTTGTTCTTATGCATTATTTGTCAAAAACCACCCTCTAACTGATCCTTTGCCGTAAAAGTCACCGGCGTAGAGGTTATTTTCCAATAAAATACTGGATGATTGTATTATTTTGTAGATTTCACGACATTGTTTAGAAGAAAATACATGTGGCAGAGCATCCCAATAAGAAACAGAACAATTAAGAAAATCCCACAACCAACATTTAGACAATATTTAGATTTTATTACTGAATTGTTTGTTAGTATTTTTATTATAACCTGATTAATTATCACAGAGTAACGGTTTACAAAATTCAACTTTTTTAAACCGGGTTTTATGCTTCATGTTTGATAGAAATAAAGGCGTAAACATACAAATATCAATCATTAGTGAAAATTTTGGAAGTTAGCGATGTCAACAAGATAGTTTCAAGCTGGTATGAGGATTATTTGTATCACATTGTCAGTTTAAGTTCTGAATTGTATATTAAAAATTAATAGTTCAAAAAACTAAAAAAACACGATTTTATAAATACTGCACTAAAGACAAAAAATAATCATCGAACCACTATTTTGAATTGTTAAATTTAGACCGGATGATTGTAATCTGCAGCCTCGATAACCCACATACTGATTCTCAGTCGAATCCAACGATAATTGATAAAACCTATTCACCATGTCGACGTCGCCATTTTGAATTTTTAAATTTTGATCACATACTTGTTTTCTACTTATCAAGCCTTTTCTTTTGATACCCATATTAATGGGGCTGTAAAGAAAGTGATAATCCACCATCTTGGGACGGCGCGGCGGCCATTTTGAACATATTATAATATTGAGTATACTATATTGTATTGTCCTCAGAGCTACACACAGTTGCCAAATTTCATGATGATGCAATAATTAGAAGTGGGTTAATTTCAATTTTTACTTACATACATACAGTGTGTCCCAGGATAGATGTAACAAGAGGTGTAATGGACCAAAAATTTTGGTATTTTTGAATGGTATTTGGGGATTGAGTCCTGCTCGTTGTAAAACTAAAGTATACCAAAAACGACTTGATTTGGTGTTCTACAGGGTGTTTTATAAGCAAAGTTGTAAAAATCCACTAAGAAAAGTTATTTAGAATGCAATTTTATATCTCTATACCAAATTTCAGGAATATAAAATTATTTTTTTGAAACTTCCCATTTTTTGCAAATTAAGGGTTGAATTCATATTTAAAGTTGTGTAGCAGCAAATGTTAATCACCCACTGCTTTTTTCATAGCCTACTTTTAGCTTCTACATAACTTTAAATATTAATTCACAGAAAAAATTTCTATGCAGTTTTAATTGAATGGTGCAAAATAAAATACTAATTTATTGAATAAATGGGAAGTTTCGAAAAATAATTTTGTATTCCTGAAATTTGGTACAGTTATATAATTGCATTCTAAATAACTTTTCTTAGTGGATTTTTTTCATATTTTGAAAAATAAAGGTACTTTATTAGTGGTGATTTTTGCAACTTTCCTTATAAAACACCCTGTAGAACACCAAATCAAGTAATTTTTGGTATACTTTAGTTTTACAACAAGCAGGACTCAATACCATTCAAAAATTCCAAAATTTTTGGTCCATTACCCCTCTTGTTACATCTATCCTGGGACACACTGTATTTAGATAGATAGTTACCTAATAAAAAAAATAAATAAAAAATTAAAAACTAAAGTCTGTTTTGTGTTGAAAATGCCTAGGTGATGGAAAAAGAGATAGATTATTCATACGTAGCGAAGTTTTATGACACCCAAATTATATATTTAATCTTTTATCCCATTCTCAAGTGACGTCGCCTTATAAACTGATACCAATAGACGTATGTAATGCACAATTTTTATGCTATAACTTCTTAATCAGTCTTAATAATCCTCTCGTTCAATCACCTTATCAGAGTTATTACGGATAATCCTTTTTCCCAACGGTTTAATATATTCGACATAAATTAAACGTACCAAGTGTAGTTTGTGGTACCCCCATTTGACATCAAACAAAGGGATCTTAAGTTGTAGTTGACGAAGCACACCTAATAGCTTTATGTTTTGATTATGATGAATTATAATAATTATAACGCCCCATATGCCTAATTGAGCACACCGATGCGACGTTCCTGATTTACTACTGGCCTAAGGCGCTTTCTCACTTGATGAGGTTGATTAAAAAAGTGAACATGAGTAAAGGGCTATTAGTTTTAAATATAAAAATCTACCTTGAGAAAATTTAGTCAATAAGAAATTTTAATACTGGATAAGCAGGATGTCTCGTAGTATAACGATTCAAAAATTAAGTAGTTCAAAACTATATTAAAAAGCGGCACATATTCATGATAGAGAAATACAGCGATTAAAAGATGTTTCAAAGGATCTATGTACTTTAAGGTGAAAATGCCTTCGGTCCAAAATGTAACAATTACTTCCACACCAGTGGAAGTAGGTAAAAAATAGGCTTATAGTCCAATAATTATAAAAATTTCCATTACAAAAAATGTTATCTGAGATTTACCTTCAGTATCTGTTAGTGGAGGAGTTATACATCACAAAACCACGAAAATCCGTTCTGGGGGCGCTGCGCAACCCCCCCAAAAAACCACCCCTTCGGTGAAAAAGCCTTATTTTACTGATAACTCGTTAACCGTTGAAGATATAAAAAAGTTGCTCATCATAAAAAAGAAAGCTTGACTGATTTCCTAAAAAAAAATCCTCTTGCAATTTTCTTGTATATGTTATGGTTTTCGAGAAAATCGATATTGAAAAAAATTGCAAAATTTGTATTTTTAATACGCGCGAATTTTCGTTTATTTGAAATTGCGAGCGGTCTATAGAAAAAATTGAATTGCTCGAAAACTAAACAAGCTAGGAAGAAAAATCAAAATGGGTTTTAAAGGGGATGTAAAATACTCTCTTGTGTTGCCATTTTTGATGGCTATTGATATTTATTAGTATATAAAAATAACATGATAATATAGTTATCTCTTAATTTTTTGCGTTTCTAACTATTTACATTATCTTTTAGTTCAAGGTAATACTTCAATGTAGAAAAAGTTGGGAATAAAAATATTCACATTTACAAATTTACCAGCATGTTGAATATAGCCAAATTTTGGCCTATTTTTCATTTTGATTTTGCCAATATAACCATTTTCATATAGGTAATCCAAAGTTAGGCCGTTTTTCCTCTCTTTTCAATTTCCTCTATTTTATTGAATAATTTTTTGAGCTAAATTTTCAAGATGTTTGGGTCTTTTCTTTATTTTTAGGAAGCAATAAAAAATTGACCAAAATACTTGAATAGACAATCTAGATGTGGAGGTAATGATTCCTTGAGCAGCAGTTTTTTTGTGTTTGTGTTGTATACCTCAACCTTAGTTACAATTGTACATTGTTTCATTTTTAAAAACGTGTAATTTTCGAGTAAAAAAAAACAACTGCTTTTCGTAATTATTTTTTTATTATTAAACTACTTGACATATATTTTGGGATAATTTTTGGTAATCAGATTTAGTCATTTTGGTGTCGAAATATTTATAAGCAAGAGGTAGGTACCAAATAAATATCTTTTCAATATCACCATTTTGTCTTTATCTATTTGCATAATACTATATAATTTGTACACATTTTTTATTATTACTTTGTTACATTTATAGTTATATTTTGAAAACAAACACGTAATGTTGTTGCATTGCAATGCTATTTTGTTAAAGTAACGACCACTATATAATAAGTCATAAATATAGTTTACTTCTATGTTCTCTATCGTCGTCAATGTCGTGATCGTATTACAGTTTTATTTCCAACGATTGTTAGGTTATTCAATAGAGTTTTACAACTTTAAGATTAATTTTACGACTAATTTGGTGCAAGAATGTAACAAAAACAATAACTAATATACAGTATCATATACGGTAGTAACTATTTATTCTCGAATTTATTATATTCATTAGATGCGTGTTGCTTATGTAATGAACTAATAAAATGTAAGACCTTAAAGACTTCATTGTTTTGTTTTGATAATAAGATGCAGCCATTAACTGGAGATAAAAAGAATTGTGTTTTACTGAAAAAAATTTTTTGAATTATAAAAAATAGAGTATGAAACGAATGAGTGCATTGTACATAAAAAACCTCAAATGTATAAGGCAAAATCATTTTTTTTTTTCAATAAAACACGCATTTCTTGCCTCGGCCGCAGTATATCATGACTTCGCGCTTAAATAAAAAAAAATCAGCATTGTTTATAAAAAAAAAACTAGAGTAAACATTATAGGTAGTCCCAATCAATGAATGCCCAAAAGGGGATTGTAGAGAACATTGAGGGGGAGGATTTTCCTCTTGTTGGGGGTAGTTAGGTGGTAAACATACTAAAAGTCCCCGCTGTACTCTCTGCCGCTTCAAGGAGGGGGGGAAATGATGAGTCAATTACTGGCCAAACTGGATGCTCTGGTAATAAGGGTTAAGCAACAAAGCCGTGGAAAGCCAAGCCAAGGTGGGGGTATTCGATGTTATAGCTGCGGAAAACTTGGGCATGTTAGACGAGATTGTCGACAGTGGAACCCGGAGAGGGACATGCTACTGGGGCGGTGCTGGCTAGTGAAAGCGATGCTCCCAGAGAAATAAATGTTTGCCAGCTTCGGAGAATCACGAGTAGTCTACCATCACAAGGCTGTGTAAACGGAAGTAAAGAGATTCCAGAGAATTGGACAAAGGAACTTTTAAGACAAGAGCAACTGAGTGATGCAGAAATTGGACCTATATTGCGAGCAAAGGAAAAAGGAACCCGACCAGAAAGAAAGGAGTAGGATTGAAGGTTTTATATTCACAATGGGATTCACTGAGAGTCTTAGACGGGCTATTGAGGAGAGCATGGGAAAGCCCGGCCGGGAAGCATGTTGCAATGCGTCTAGTGATTCCCAGGTGTCGTGTACCAGAAGTACTCCAGGAAACGCATAGTGAAACGTCCGGCAGACACTTTGGCGTAAACAATACGTTGAGTAAAGTACGGGAACGGTTCTATTGGGTTAATAACCACCAGGATGTGGAGGCCTGGTGTCGCAAGTGTAAGAATTGTGCTGCCAATGGGGAACCATTTTCCGTGAGCAACTACACGAATGAAAGTCGAGAACAACCGAAGAATGACCGAGAGCAGATTACCAAAGCTAATGACCGAATGAAGGCTCGTTATGATCGGAATGCCAGTACAGGAGGATTCAATGTGGGCGATCTGGTTTGGCTGTACAACCCACAGCGGACTTTGTCATTACCCGAATCAATGATGTTGTGTATCGAATTCAAAGAAGGAAAAAGTCGAAGATGAAAATTGTTCACTTGGATAGACTGGCGAAGTATGTGAAAGAGACTGAATTACCTGACCGGGACGTTCAGGCTTAAAGAGGAGGCAGTGTTATGTGTATCAACCCTCCAGAGACATGTAGAAAAATCTAGAGGTACAGACATCCTGTAGAAGATTGTAGAATGTGTTGGAATGTAGTGGAAAGATCTAGAACACATAACCTAGGGCATATAAAGGAATGACAAGCTGTGTGTGGAGACTGTTGAATTAGCACAGTTCTAATGGTCAGTTGAATGAGCAATTGAGAGTTCAGTACAGACAGTTAAGTTAGTACAGTTCTAATGGTCAGGTGAATAAGCAGAAAGTGAGCAGAACAGATCAAGGGACTGAAGTAGTGAATTGTAGTACACAGTGTAATACAAGTAAAGTAATTAATTGGTTGTAATTAGTAAGTTAATAAATTAGTGTTTAGTGTTACCCTGGTGTTATAATTTCCGAACCCACGATACAGGGGGTTTACAAAAAGGGTGTAAACACGTCACAAGATTATGTATGTGAAATGTTTCTATCAAAACGGTTTACCGTGGTCTGCTAATAAATCACAGTCACAAAACAGTTTTTATTTTACAACACTCGATGTATTTACTAACGTAATATTTTGTCGAAATCCATAAATGTAATTAAATATACATACAGTGTGACTCACTTAAAATGAAGACATCCTTATAACTTTTTTATTTCGTTTTCGATTTGAATCAAATTCTACTTAAGTATAAAACAAATTAGGATCTACTTATGACCAGAAAAATATTCGCCTGCTACAAATGCAAAGCCACCTGATTTAAAGTTTTATAAAACCAAGTTTACTCTTCCGGAATGTTGCAGATGTTGAATAACAGACAGTAAAAGCATGCAGGAACAGAATTTATCTCAGTCGTAGCTGCTGTATTTGGTGGATGGAGTAAACATTGGTTTGAACTTTTCCTCTGCCAGGTTTTATGAATAAAATATTGCAGTAAACTGCAATAAAAAAAATGCCTGATATGCTTTTTTTATTTTTTCCGCATATTTTGGTACCGCAGGTGGCTTTGCATTTGTAGCAGGCAAATGTTTTCTTGATCATAAGTAGATCCTAATTTTTTCTATACTTGAGTAAAATTTGATTCAATTTAAGTGAGTCACACTATTTAAAGAAATGTACAGATTTCGACAAAATATTACGTTAGTAAATACGCCGAGTATTGTAAAATAAAGATTTTTTTCTGGCTGTGATTTATTAGAAGACGTTTTGTTAGAAATATTTCAGATACATAATTAATTAATTAATTAATTATCGACTTTTGCTGGCGAATATCTCGGAAACTATAACACATGGGAAGAAAATGAATATAGACATTCTTGTGGGAAATTTAATATAATTTAATTTTGCATAAAACGGCAGGACTAGGGGCGGGGACTTTTAGTATGTTTACCCCTTAACTTCCCCAACACATTCCTGAATTAGAAAATTCTCCCTCCCCCACCATGTCCTCTATAACTCATTCGTTGACTGGAAAAAATAACAATTTATTGTCAAACAAAGTAATGTAAATATAAATGTCGAATATGAAATTAAAAAAAATATCTCGGTTAAATTATTTTTCCAAACCTCAGTAGAAAATATCATGTGTGCAAAACGTTGGAAAAGTGTTTTTTCCGTATGCGGCGTACGCCTAATACAAAAAAGAAACGCTTTTCCTAACTTGTTGCACAAATAGCTATTTTCTGAGATCGATTAAGAATATCTACTTTTTCGGCGCAATTTCAGATCCCAAAATACGCTATTCTAGTATTTTAATCCGTTGCCAAGCAACTAACAGAAAACAGTCTGGGAAAGTTACTTAATTCAATACTTCGTCAGTATTAGCTAGAAAAGTAGTTGTTTTGAATGATTCTCCAATAATAAGTGTTTTAAAGTATTTACTTAATTAATGCATTAGCGTGCTCAGATTAGGGCAACAATATACAGAAAGTAGGTAATTTTATAATAAATAAAAAAGTGTGTAAGTAATAATATTCTCTAAGAAGGTAATGGTTTCATAAAATAAACTAAAATAGAAATTTAAAATATTCATTTAAAACTCAAATTTAAATTAGTCCGTGACATCATAATAATTTCAATTAAACACAAACTATTAGGTCAGTTTACTTAAGTAACTTCCTTTCAATGTGTCCACGATCATAAAAAAACCACTATTATTGTACGGTTCCGTAGTAGTTATAAATAATTCACTTCGTATCATTAGCAGTAATGGTAGTTTAAGTATTAAAGTTGTATATTCCATATTCATCGAGATGTAGAGCATGGACCAAATTAAATGGGATCTGTATGCATATCTGAAATTTTATAACTGTATTGACAAGTTTGTAACAACAGCCAGTATCCTTTTCAGCTGTGCTGATAGTTTTTTCGAAAAATCCGTAGGGGGGGCGTAATATGCAAAACTTGTCAGGATAAGGTATGTACATGGCGGCCGGCAGATTATATTTTTTTCTCGTGTTTTCCATCGATTTTCTTTGAATATCTCGAAATCTATAAGACCTATAAATAGAAAATAACAAAAAGAAGAAAAATGTTCGTTATGAGCTGTACAATAAAAGTATATAAACTATAATTCATTCCAATTGTTATTATTGTTTAAAAAAAATTGAATATTGCAAAATTATGCGTTTCTAAACAAATCACTATTCTTTCAAAAATAATCTATAATATTCAATGACATTTTGGATAAATATAACTCATAAAGTATAATCACCACTTAAAATTTCAAATCAAAATGATTATTACAACAGCTCAAATATACAATTGTTGCTAAAACTTTGCACCCTTGTGAAATCCTGCCATCAAAACCAAGAAATGTGTACGATTGCTCAAATTGTAGATTTCTATAAGTACTTTAAGATCACGGAGAGAGATTTTTTAAAAGCTTTTATTTAACTTGCAATGTTTGTATGTTTGTTTGTTAGTTTAGGTCAAATCTTGCAAGCTGAATTTCGACTAGTTCTAATTAAGCTAGAGCTTTGAAATTTGGCACACATGTATAAGTCCGGTGACAATGCAACATAGTATAGCCATTATCGGTCTAAATCCAATATGGCGGACGTCCCAAGATGGCGGATCGGCTATTTAGTCACAACCCCCTTGATATGGGTATCAAATGAAAGGGTTTGACAAGTAAAATACGAACAATGTGACGTCATTCTAAATTCAATATGGCGGACGTGGAAGAGGTGGAAAGAAGTGGGGAAGGGGTGGGAAGAGATGGGGAAGGGGTGGGAAGAAATGGGAAAGGGTGGGTGGGTGGTAAGAGGTGGGAATAGGGGTGGAAAGAGGTGGGGAGAGATGGGAAAAGGCAGGGGAAGGGGCGGTAAGAGGTGGGAAAGGGGTGGGAAGAAGTGGGAAGTAGTGTTAGATAGGTGAGAAGACGGGAGAGGGAAGGAGTAGATGGCACTGGCAAATGAAAGGGTTTTGTCTGTAAAATAAGTAGACTAAAAAGTAAAAAATAAAATTATATAAAAATTTATTTTTAA